>JADLZL010003352.1:0-77086 GCA_015844335.1 Chrysopogon serrulatus | reverse complement strand
AAATACAAAATCGGGCGTGTCGGATGAGGCGATTCATTCGGCTAATATGAAGGTGAAACACGTAGTGTATTGATTACCGAACATGCATTGCGTAAGAAGACATGTTTGAACAAGTGAATAGTTAACTATGAATTGAAGCATAACCAAGCTCGGCAATACAAATTTAATTGGGGTCCATGAAGAAGGAACATACAAATTATCACGACTAAACTAATCAAAGACACCGCATCTGCCGCACGATACCCGATCCTACCAAAGTCTAAGCGTTTTTAATATGCAAGAACCCGCAACATGTAACAATCTAGATTGATCCAATTCGGCTACGTAAGCATACGATCTATTTATCATGATAATATAAGAGTAAAGAACTTTAGAGAGCGAATAGATCTATAAAATAAGAAGCCGAAACCGATCAAATCTAGATTGGGCAAAAGAGTGTTACAAATAAATAAAATATTAAAGTCATGCAACACGTGATAACTTAATGAATCTACTAGATCTTGCCAAATCTAATAGAGCCGATAACTAATCCTTGGGCCAGATCCTAGCCTGCCGCACGACTCACGATCTAACCAAGAATTGATAACTATCTTGCCTCGCTAAGCTATCAAGCGGGCGCTTTGCCGCCGCCATCTAGTCGAGATAGACAAAGCATAAGCAAAGACTTCTTGATCATCAAGTAGACGCCTGCCGCACGGCCATCCCATCGAGACGAACAAGACTACTCGCATCAAGATCTAAATCCACCGCATGATACTAGACATGATAGCAAGGTTGTCGGAACTTACGGAGGTCGACGGATCGATGGCTCCTCTCGAAGAACTCGACGACACGACAAAAGGACTCGAAAACGTGGCACGGGGCCGGTTGTATTGATTTGATTGTGCATCCTCTTTACAATGGTCGAGGGTCTATATTTATACCCTGGACATAACATGAATCCTAAGAGATTACGACGTACACAATATGTTAAAGGTAACTCAAAAGTATGGCGAGACTCTTGCTATAATTCTCCTCGGAGTCCTTGATCATCGCTTTTCTCCTTCTATTCGGCTTCTTGCTTGCCACCTTTCGCTTCCCGAATGGAGCCACTGTCTTCAAAGATAGCCGACCGCACCAATGCTTGCCGAATCACCCAGAGTCAATTGCACATACGCTTACCGAATAGCTCAAAGTTAGCCGACCGCACGCTCATTTGCCGAACGCGTTGGATTTCTGCTTTCTCATAGATTTTACCGAATCGGCCCACCTGTCATTGGTCTTTACCAAAATCCAGTGTTAACACATGCCCCCTCAATTTCGGGATAAAAGTGATTTTGTTCCGAAATTGAACACAGACTCTCTTCTCATCTAGGTCAACACTGTTCAAATCCGGCCGCCATTCAAAAACCCGATTCTTCCTCGTTCCAGATTCGAGTTTACTTCCAATCCCCAATGGCAACCCTTGATGGAGTTCCGCAGGTATTTTCGATTCCTTTCATGTATTCGGCAATTTCTTTCCTTGGTTTTTCACTTTTCTCGATTCTTTTCGGCCGCTCCATTCTTAAAGGAATATAAGGATGAAATTTTGATTCCTTATGCTGCGAACCCTGATTCGTACTTCTTGGGTCCGATGGGAGATCCCAATCCAATCGAATTTGTGGAGAAAGAAACTTTGAGGATCCCCTTCAAATCCGGAGTAGTTTCCCCGAACCGATGGCCAAACACTTTCAAAACCTGGCCTTTCCCTCCGATTTCTGGATGGCGGAAGTGGTACCAAAGGATGCTGAACAAGAGCAAAGAAATCCTTTGGGACTCTCGGGATATCCAAAGATTGCTTGGAGTTATCTCTTTCGGGAACACTTCGGAATGATCCTCTTTTGATAGCAGCTTCCCACTTCTGGTCTGATGCTACTAATTCTTTCATCTTCGGTCATGGCCCGATGTCTTTTACTTTGGCCGACGTTTTCATGATGACAGGCCTCAATGTAACGAGCCAAAGATACCCTTCTAAATACAAGCACAAAGAAAAACCGTAAAAGCGATCAAATCGGGAAGCGGGTGGACCAAATATATCCGGACTTACATGTCCACGGGATCTGTTGACAACAAGGAATATAAAGCTTTCTGAACATGTAGCTCTGCAGGGTTTGTTTTCTGTGGCAAATCCAATGAGCCAACTCTCAATCACATGGTGATGGCCGAGGAGCCGCTGCGGGAACTTTAATTCCTCTGGGCAAATATCTTACGGGAGCTGTCTATCACATGATGCATCGGATCATTGTTCGGATGCGTCAACATGGGGAAATTCATTGTGTAAATGGTCCCTGGTGGTTTGTGCAGATGTGGCTACAATTGTACATGCACCAGATAGTCTCCGTGGACCTTAACACTTTGGGTTTTCCTTCATCAATGATGATGAGGACGGCCAAGTGAAAGAGAAGGCCTGTCAAACTTATGGAGAAGCAGCAACTGCCATCACCATTGATATAGATCTTGGCCATCTATTCAAGCTATTCTTTAAGGGCTTCAATCATGTGATATGGCTCCCTTATAGAGAAAGTGACATTTTGACTCTGCCTTGCAAATTCAGCTATGAGTCTTTTGCTTTCCGACGGTTGCTACAAAGATCTTCAATTCTTTCATTAAGCCCTGCGTCTTGCCAGCCAGAAGTTTCACCATGGGAGGTTGCTTGAATCCTTCCTATGAATTTTATAACCCAAACATGTTTGCCGAGCGGTTAAATTTGTGGGCAACCGCCCCCAAGACTATTTTTTCTCAACCATCATAAGGCCCGGAGAGAGAATAGGAGATGAAATGGATGCCAAAAGGGTTTTTAAGCTTGGATGGGATCTGCCTGGAATTCATGCCCTTACCTTTGGGATTAATAGAAGCTGCTCATCCTTTGTTTTCCTCTTGGTGGCAAGAGTGGCGTGCCCATATTTTTAACATATCGATTGCACCCTTTGTGTCAAGATTTGTATGCTCAATTTGATTCCGACGGTGAGGTAACTTTCTTCATACTCACAATTATCTTTTTTCCTGACTTTTGTTTTAAATTTCAGTATTGTACCGTTTTTTGCAGGATCCCGAGCCTACCCCTCCTTCACAAGTAGTCCAATATTACCAAGCCGGACCCATCCCCGGCCTTAGGTTTTAATGCTCCATCCCCTGCAACCCTCATGAAAACACCAAGTAGCTCGGGGTGCGGCTTCTTCGAAAGGAGAAGGCAAGAGGAAAGCTATTATTTGGATCAAGCGTAGATGTTAATGTGCCCAGAAGAACAAGATCCAAGAAGGCTAAGCTCTCTCCCAAGGTATACTCTTGGTCGGTCTTGTTCTGAACCACGATGAGGCTTTTACTTATTATATATTTTCCTTCACCCACAGTGTCGCCTTCAAAATCAGCCAATGTGTTGAGAATTCATCAAACATCTTCTCGGGCACCCGAAGATGTTGAAATCCAAGAGGAAGATGCAAAATTCAAGAGACCACTGGCCATACAGTGCCTACCTTCCTAACTGATTGCTTCCTTTCTTTGCACCAAATGAACTGATTTTGCTACTTGATACTCGAAGCATCATCCCTTGGATAAAATGGCGAAGAATCTCCTCCTCATGCTTCTATTGATAGTGCAGAAATTCATGAGGCTATTGGTCATATTGGTAATAATGTCTTCTACATATTTTCTTTTCTTTCTTCTGCCAAGGTTTATCTACTGCACTTTGCATCTCATTACTTATTTTCGATGACATCTTGGATGACATAGCGTATGATCTTCCCCTCATCGGGCTTCAAGTTCATCTTCTCGGGCATCCAGCTAAGCCCTCAATCAAGCCAGGACAGGAATCACCCTGAAGAAGCTTCTCGCACAAAAGGTAATACTTTATTTTATTGATCTCTCAAATAATTCTGATCAATCGGCTAATGGTTCTCCTTCTTAAAGGATGATGCTAAGCCGATTCGTCGCTACTCTTTCACCATTGAAGAGTACATTAATGAGGGTGGTGAAGAGGCTACTTCTCAACAGAGGTTATCGGCAGAGAACCAAGCTCGGCTAAAGGAGATATCCCTCTTATCGCCAAAGATATAAATGCTCTTGTTCAAGATGCACTTTATAAGAGAACCGGGTTGAGCTTATTGACCAAGATATCCCTCCAACTCTCAAGGTCTCTCTAGAATCGCAACTCATCTCGATGATCACCTTGGCAAGGTCGAGAGCAAACAGAACATAGCCTCTAGAGCCGTTCTGCGTAATGATAATCGGCGAAAAAGCATCAAGTTAAAGAATCGCACTCTCGGATCCAGTCGCTAAGCGGTCTTTGGTAACTCGAACCCGAACCGGTAGCCATGGAGGAGGAAAAAGGCCAGGTTGGAAGCTCAATTGGCTCAATTGAATGTGAGAATCCAATCTCACAAAGATAAAATTGCCACCTTGCCGAGCTCTATAGATGCAGCCAAAACAAAGATATCATCTGTCATCAAGGAGCATCATCCAGATCAAAACCAAAGCTAACCCGTAATCCGAGTTCGAGGGATGACAAGAAGGTGCTAGAAGAAGTCGGCCGAATTAGAGATGATGTCATAGACGCAATCAAACTGTTCTTAAATGAGTAAAACATTCGCTTGTAACACACTGTGATTTTTAAACAATTGTATTTCTTGTTGTGCTTTGGTCTTTTCCATTTTTGTCTGATTGATGACATAGCCGAATGTTTTTTAAGCTTTCCCGAATAGACAGACGGCCATCATTCTGGATTTCCCGATCAGAGGATTAGCCGATTCCTCTGAACCGTCGTTTTTGATTTAGCCGAGCTTGGCCCAGTCCGGTAACGGCCCAAAAGAGAAGTAAACCCTACTTTGTCGTTTGGTATACTCCGAGTCGTGCGCCACGAACTCCATTTTGGCCTATAAATAAAGCCCTCTTCCGGCTTCCACCACCATCACCGGTTAGCATTCATCATCATCTTCTCATTTTCTCGCCGAAACCCTTAGGAAGAAAACCCCACCTTCAAATCACCAATGTCGAGCGCCGGTGACCATGGAAAACGCCCTGCTGAGGGAGAGGCCGGAGGGAGCAGGCCGCGACGTCGGCAACGCCATGGGTAAGATTAATCTGCCGCCTTTGCGTGTTCTTGCTCACTGTTCATCTCCTAACCCTTCGGTTCTTCCTCTTCCCCAAAGCCAGAGAGTCATCACGGGGCAATACCATCTTTTGCCCCCAATGGTGGTGACTCAACCGGCACCTCCAGCCCAACCGGTGTCATGCATTTGGGCTCCTCGAGTTCGTCGAGCTCTTACTCGAGTCCGACAACTCATACAACGCCAACCCTTGGGGTCCGGGCGGAATCAGAGGGCGAGGATCCTTTGTACATTCATGAGGAGGCGCTCCCGCTCCGCAAGGAAAGGGATGAAGCCCTGACCGAGCCGGGCGACGTTTCCAAGGCGTTCGGCATTACGCAGCCGAATGGGAGGATCGGCGCAAGCGCTTCAACGACGCATCATCGGTTCGGTATCCTCACATAGATTTTTTTTCTCTCAATCCTCTTCGCTTGTCTTGATTAACTTTTCATCTTTCAAGACTCTCTCGCGGAGAATGATCGGTTGAAGGCAAAGCAGCGACCGAAGCGGCCGACAAGGTGAATGCCCGGGGAGAAACTCCCGAGGCACGCCTGGATGCCATGGATGGCCGTGTTGATCGGGCCGTCATCCAAGGTGTCCACCTTGGCGTGTCCCTCGGCTTTGGCAAATGATGTCCTCTCGCACCAATGAGGACTATTCTGTTCAAGCCGTTGGCTTTGCAGAGGTCATCCTCACGAGGTGGAGGACATCGAGGAGCAAACCGAGCTCTACGGGGACCATGCTACGCCCTTGCCGAATCTACCAATCCCCAATCTGTTCTTAATAAGTTGTTCCGGAGTAGTTTGTAACTAGGGATTGATCTGTGAATAATGAAATCATCTTCTCGAGAATGTGTCGTGTTTATGATCTTGTGTTGATTGCCAAATGAATGTCTTCGGTGTCCTCTCGATTCGGCGGTTCTTGAGTGACTTTCCCGAATGCAAAGGACATCACTTTAGTCGATTAGATCTTAGTCTTACGCCACAAACGATTTGACGAGTCACTGAGCAAAGATCATTCAGGACCTCATCTTTCTCTTTTCCCGATAAACCAACCGATCCGAACATAAGATCATTCGGTTATATTTCGAACCGAAGGCGACACGAATCGTATCGGCTATTTACCAACTTCATATTTTTTTCACTAAAGGCGATGTTATCTCATCGGCTGCTTGATTCAAATTCTTCTTATGAACCAACTTCGACACTGGGGTAATATTTCTTAAGATATCGTCCGTTGATAGCTCGGTAAATTCTTCCCCAAACAAAGTCTTCAAAATATATGCATTGCCGCACGCATTTTTCTACCCGAAAGGGCCCTTCCCAATTTGGAGACCACTTGCCGAATGCCCCGTCTTTTCGATCCAATCGGCAATATAGTTTTCCAAACCAGGTCACCTTCCAAGAATTGCTTTTCTCTAACTTTCCTGTTATAATACCGGGCAACACGTATTTTATTCTTCTCAATATTTTCCAATGCCTTGAGACGAATAAAATGTAAATCTTCTAATTCATCTATCATCAAATTTGTATAATCTTCTTTTTCCAAATCTTTTTGCAACATAACTCTTCTTGAACCCGATTGCAATTCCCATGGTAAGACAAAGATGATGCCCGTAAACCAATTCATAAGGAGATGTTCGAGTTGACCCATGACAAGCCATCTGATAAGCCCACAATGCTTCATTGAGAACCGAATGCCATCTCTTCGGTTTCTCATCAATCTTCTTTTGAATGATCTTGATCATAATCTTATTGGATGCTTCGCTTGCCCATTGGCTTGTGCATAATAAGGAGAAGAATTATACAACTTGATCCCCATATCTTCGGCAAAGTCGCAAAATTCGAAGAAGAAGTAAACTGGGTTCCTTGATCGGTTGTTATAGTTTGAGGGATCCCAAACCTATAAATTATATGCTCTTTAATAAAACTGATCATATTCTCTGATGTAACTTTCTTCAAAGGAATGGCTTCGACCCATTTAGTAAAATAATCAGTGGCCAGGAGCACAAACTTATGCCCTTTGCTCGAAGGAGGATGTGTATCGACCAATTAAATCTATGCCCCATCCTCTAAATGGCCAAGGTTTGATTATTGGGTTCATAACGTATCTTTGGAGCCTTTTGAATATTGCCAAATTTTTGACAATCATGACATCCTTTATAATAGTCAAAACAATCTTCCAAATAGTTGGCCAAAAATAACCAGTTCTCGAATTATCCATTTCATTCGGTAAGGCTGATTGATGTGCACCACATAATCCTTCATGCACTTCATACATCACCTTTACGGCCTCTTCTTGGCTTAGACACTTGAGCAATACTCCATCTATAGATTTGTAATACAAGTGATCGTTGAGAAGGACGAACTTAAGGGCTTTGTATCCGAGCTTTCGGGTAACTTTCTGCGATGGATCCTTCGATATTTGATGATTTTATGCCTCCAATCGCCAACCACATTCAAAGCATCTGGAATATTCTCTCCTATAGTGAAGACTTCTTGATTCTCACGATATCCGAAGCAGTTTGTGCCAATCTATTTGCTTCTTCATTGTGCCCCCTAGGGATATGATGCAAGGTTGCTACCCGAAAGCTTTTAAAAAGTTCCCGACATTCCTCATAGTATTCTCTTAGCGTGTCATTCTTGCACTCATATTGGCCAATCAACTGGTTGATCACCAGGCTCGAGTCTCCAAAGATTTCAACAAATGACGGCTTTTATCTCTACAAGAAGCCGAAGCCCTCTAAGCAATGCTTCATACTCGCTTGATTGTTAGTCACATGAAATTCAATGGGAATAGCATACTCAAAAGTTATTCCCTGTGGAGAAACTAACAGAATGCCAGCGCCTCCACCTTTGCCGCAGGGATGAACCATCGAAAAATAGAGTCCAAGGTACAATGCCTACTATCTTTGGTGCTAAGGTCATGATGTTGTGTAATAAAATCAGCAATAATTTGACCCTTCTTCACTGCTTTTTGCCGATTCGTATTTTAAATCAAATTCCGACAAAGCTAAAATCCATTTGCCAATTCTTCCATTTAAAATTGGCATTGACAACATATGCTTGATCACATCATGACTTGAAATAATCACGCATTCGGCTTTTAATAAATAATGCCGAAGCTTAGTACATGAGTAATACACACATAAGCACAATTTTTCCATAGCCGAATATCTTGTCTCCGGGTCTAACAAATTTTCGACTAAGATAAGCTATGACTCGCTCCTTCCCTTCATACTCTTGCATGAGGGCCGATCCTATCGTTAGGGTATCGGCCGCCACGCATTAACTTGAAAGGCTTGTTAAGTTGTGGAGGTACCAAAACTGGTGGTGCCTTCATGTATTCTTTAATTTCATCAAAAGCCTTTTGTTGCACGTCACCCCATACAAATTCTTGATTCCTCTTGAGCTTTAATAATGGAGAAAAGGGCAAGATTCTCTCTCGATAAATTGGAAATGAACCTTCTTACGAAATTGATCTTACCGAAAGGTGGACTGTAATTCTGAGATTAGTTAGGGGAACAACTTTATCTATTGCCTCCATGCTCTTTTTTTCCAACTTCAATTCCTCCTTTATGAATAAGGAATCCCAAGAACTCACCACCGACACTCCGAAAAGCACATTTGTTTGGATTCATCTTTAAACCATGTTTTCTAGTGCATTCCAAAGTTCTTCTTAGATCAGCTAAGTGTCTCTCATAGTCTTTAGATTTGACTACTACGTCATCAATGTAGATTTCCACAATTTTGCCGATCAACTCATGAAATATGTAATTCATGGCTCTTTGATAAGTTGCACCGGCATTCTTCAATCCAAACGTCATTACAATCCATTCAAATAAACCAATGTGGCCAGGGCATCTAAAAGCCGTTTTTGAAATATCTTCTATTGCCATGAAGATCTGATTATAGCCACATTACCATCCATAAAACTAATGACTTCATACCCGGTCTTTGCGTCTACTAACAAATCGGCAATTGGCATCGGATACCCATCCATTGGAGTGGCCTTGTTAAGATCTCTAAAGTCTATACAAACTCTCATCTTCCCATTCTTCTTGTAAACGGGAACTATATTCGAAATCCAATCTGCGTACCTGCACGGCCGAATGAAGTTTGCTTCCAATAGCCTTTCAATCTCCTTCTTCACATCGGCCGAGTACCTCTTCTTTATAGATCTTCCTCGGAGGTTGTTTATAGGGTCGATACCCCGACTTAATAGGTAATCGATGTTCAACGATAGAACGATCTAGCCTGGCATCTCTCAGATAATCCCAAGCAAAGCAATCTTTAAACTCCTTAAGAAGATTTACTAATTGTTCTCTATATTACGGACTCAAATTTGCACTAATGTACATCGGCCTTGATTTGGAATCATCACCAACATTTATCTCTTCTAACTTGTCGGCCGACATAAAACCGTGTCCCAACTTTCCTTTGTTGCCATCGATTGGGTTACCCATCAAAAATTGCTGTTCGAGCCGATTTGCTTGGATCGGCCGTTGATCCTTGTTGAATACATTAACAGGACCTTCTTTCCATACTTTGCCGGAGAAACAATCAACACCATCATATTCCCAAAGAAGCTGGCTCCGAAGCAGCCCACACTTACCGAATCATCGGCATGTATGATCTCCACGTCATCCCCTATCCATTGAATAAGGATTTGGTGCATGGTTGAAGGAATACAGCAATTAGCATGAATCCGGTCTCCCCAAGAAGCAAACCGTATGCCCCTTGCCGTCAATGACGAAGAACGTAGTGATCGGGTTTTAGACCCAATCATCAACTCAACATGCACAAAGACTCGAGTGTCGGAAGGATTGCCAAAGAAAAAGTCTCTAAGGATCATGTCGGTTTTAAGCAAATCTTCATCCGTCATCCCGAGCTTTCTAAACGTAGAATATGGCATTATATTGATAGCAGCTCCTCCATCAACAAACATCTTGGTCGAGGCTTCCCATTGACGTATCCTTTCACGTAAAAGCGGTTTCAAGTGACGATGTTTGGCCGGCTTGTCAAAAGTTGCTTGTCGTGTTAGTATAAGCCGAGCCATTAGATCCTCGAAACTCACTTTCATCGAAATCGAGTAAGTCTCCTCTTGTACTTCTTGATTGTCGGAGCTATGAATTCGATGGGAGGAAGAAAGCCATGCATGCATCACCCGAAGGACCCTTCTCATCGGATTTCTTCTTTGAGCGCCATTCTTTCTTCTCTCTTCTGCGCGGCCCGCTCCAGCTCTTTTATTTCTCAACCGCTGCACTCTTCTCTTCCGACTTTTCCTCAACCCCGGAGGGCTCCATTGCCCTTTCGCCATCTATATCCATGAGTATTTCCTTCCTCATCGTACTCTTCGGGATGAACCCAATGCTGATCCGCGAATCTCTTCCTCCGATGATCAAAGTCATTTAATTTTATACGCCGATCGTCCTCAGGAAATTGAGCTCCAAGTCTTTCATGGACTGGTCGGCGGTTGACTCGAGATTGCCTCAGTAGCCATAATACTTGATCACGTGCATTCGGGCAATTGTTTCTAGCGTGCAGCTTCAAGCCTTCATTCCAACAATGCTTAAAGAATGAACAACCCCAATGAGACTGTTCTAGTTCCCTCATGTGCTCTTCTTGTTCTCGGTGGTACATCTCTTCTTCATATCTCCACCGTTCTTCTAAGAACTTTTGTTCTTCATAATATTCTTGCTCTTCTTGCTGCCTCTGCCATTTATTCAAAGAAGACTCGTGATGTTACCCTTGGCCTGGACGTTTCACCTCTTTCGGTTCGGCTGTTTTTGAACCGAACTTTCTCTTTCAATTCTTCAAGAAGAATGTCGTCGGTTGGGGTCTACTAAAGCACCATTTTTCTCGAGCTCTTTCTAATGTCAACACTTTCATTTTTCCCTTGCCTTTAGGGTCATCTGCGAGACCATTTCGACGAGAGAAAGAAATCATGTTCGAGGGAAAGGTTTGCCATCAATCTTCATCTTGCCATCAAATTTCAGATGCCCCTCCCGAATTGCTTTCGAGAATTCGAACTCTAAATACTCGGCAATCATTGATGGAGTGAGAATTAGTGTTATGATAACCACAATATCTCTTATCTTTCACTCCTTCGGGCGTAGCATGGGATGTCCCTCCGGTAGCTTGATGCGTCCTTCCCTCACCAACGGATCAAAAAGCTTATCCGATTTGGAGACATCAAAATCGTAAGTCCCCTTTTTGTTGTTTCAGCCACCGCCGACTTACTTGGGTAGGCTCTTTATCCCAAGTCAACTCCCTTCCGACTATTTCATCTTCATCCTCGTACTCGGTTGCTTCTTCCAGAAACTCGATACATCTCACTAGCAACATTACCCTTCCGATAAGCGGTTATCCCTTCAAACCCCGAGCCTGATTACTCATGACAACTAATCTCGAGCGAGTTGACCGAGATCATCAAATTCCATGCCGAACAGACTTCTCACCGACATTCGGCAAAGATCCCCTATTGCTATTCCAGTAATCGATCGTCTGCGTAAATTCAGCGAGAAGCAAAGACTCTTAGTTTCTCTGAATCTACGAAGATATTCTTGGGGTGTCTCATTAGCTTTCTGCCTTAAACTGGTAAGGTCTACCACTTCTTTTCGATAGTTCCGGTGAAGAAATAAGCATGAAACTTCGTTCAAGTTCTGCCCAAGTACCAATAGAATCAGTGGTAGAGAAGTAAACCCGGTGAAAGCCGGGCCTGTGAGAGACAATGGAAAATACCGAATCCTCCAAGCTTCGTGCAGGGACGCCTCCCAAGTCGTATCGGTATCGGCTAATATGCTCTGTGGTACTTGTATCATCCCCGACCCGAGAAAATTTGGTTAAGTCCGTTGGTGGCTTCACCCTTGCTGGTAGTGCAACCCTATTATACCATTCCTGGGTACGCAGACTTGTATGAATAGGATTGATTCTTTGGCTTTAGGCCGAACTGATGTTGCATCATATCAGCCCATCCTCTCGCATGATTATGTCAATGTCCGTCTTCGGAGTTCCACGTGCGTGCTCCTCCGGATGGTATTCTGCTGCCGCACTTCTATATCCCGGATTCGGTAGAGCATCTAGAGCAAAGATAGTCGGTGAACTCGGGATATCCATCCCCATACATGTTCCTTTGTAACCTTGTTTGATGCTTTGGAGATATCTTGTATGCGATTGCGGTACTCTTTTCAAGAGTGCCAAACGTCACTTGGCCATAAGTAGGAGGTGGTTGCTTTTCATGAGTCTCTACTTCATCTTTGTTAATCCCAGATGTTCCTTCATCTTCGGTTTGCTTCTCTCGATACTTTGGAATATTGAAAAGTACTGGGTCCACGAATTGGTCCCACACCATCTTCAAAATACTTATCGCCTGTTGGCCGAAAGTATTAGCCATGATTACTCGGAAAGTATTTAGAAAGGCCGTGTTGTGGTTCCCGATGGTATCTGCCAAGGCTTTATGGACCAAATCTGATACCTTTTGAGTTTCTTCCTCTTGAGCAATCGGTTTGATGTGCAAGAAGAACCCTTGGCAATGACTGCTTCAAAAACCTTGTTGCTCTTGTTCTTGGAGAAAGACATTAAGCATTTATGCTTGTATTGCTCGCATGCTTGCTCCACTTGTTGCTCTCAATTGGTCCGGCAATTCATCCAAATAAGTTACGTCCCGAGCATGATTGTTATTGACGTCCGACATCTTGAATCGAGATTGTCCCACCGAAGCGTGCCAAAAAGTGTGTTGGCACAAAATCGCACCTGCGCCAAGCACACAAAGAAGTCGAAAAAGCGTGACTTCAATCGGACAAACGCACGGTTTGGAAATCCGGAAGCGTGCCGGTCGGTTTGACCTGAAAACCCGACAAGGGACAAAGAAAACTGTTAAATACAAAATCGGAACGTGTCGGATGAGACCGCATAGCCCGTATATACGGCCCCGGGCCACTTACGACGACATACAGCTATAGAAGTCGCGCGCAACCATGCATGCGATTCATTCGGCTAATATGAAGGTGAAACACGTAGTATATTGATTACCGAACATGCATTGCGTAAGAAGACATGTTTGAACAAGTGAATAGTTAACTATGAATTGAAGCATAACCAAGCTCGGCAATACAGCCGACTTGGGGTCCATGAAGAAGGAACATACAAATTATCACGACTAAACTAATCAAAGACCTGCATCTGCCGCACGATACCCGATCCTACCAAAGTCTAAGCGTTTTTAATATGCAAGAACCCGCAACATGTAACAATCTAGATTGATCCAATTGCCACGTAAGCATACGATCTATTTATCATGATAATATAAGAGTAAAGAACTTTAGAGAGCGAATAGATCTATAAAATAAGAAGCCGAAAACCGATCAAATCTAGATTGGGCAAAAGAGTGTTACAAATAAATAAAATATTAAAGTCATGCAACACGTGATAACTTAATGAATCTACTAGATCTTGCCAAATCTAATAGAGCCGATAACTAATCCTTGGGCCAGATCCTAGCCTGCCGCACGACTCAAGATCTAACCAAGAATTGATAACTATCTTACCTCGCTAAGCTATCAAGCGGACGCCTGCCGCACGGCCATCTAGTCGAGATAGACAAAGCATAAGCAAAGACTTCTTGATCATCAAGTAGACGTCTGCCGCACGGCCATCCCATCGAGACGAACAAGACTACTCGCATCAAGATCTAAATCCACCGCATGATACTAGACATGATAGCAAGGTTGTCGGAACTTACGGAGGTCGACGGATCGATGGCTCCTCTCGAAGAACTCGACGACACGACAAAAGGACTCGAAAACGTGGCACGGGGCCGGTTGTATTGATTTGATTGTGAATCCTCTTTACAATGGTCGAGGGTCTATATTTATACCCTGGACATAACATGAATCCTAAGAGATTACGACGTACACAATATGTTAAAGGTAACTCAAAAGTATGGCGAGACTCTTGCTATAATTCTCCTCGAGTCCTTGATCATCGCTTTTCTCCTTCTATTCGGCTTCTTGCTTGCCACCTTTCGCTTCCCGAATGGAGCCACTGTCTTCAAAGATAGCCGACCGCACCAATGCTTGCCGAATCACCCGAGTCAATTGCACATACGCTTACCGAATAGCTCAAAGTTAGCCGACCGCACGCTCATTTGCCGAACGCGTTGGATTTCTCGCTTTCTCATAGATTTTACCGAATCGCCCACCTGTCATTGGTCTTTACCAAAATCCAGTGTTAACATTTATGCTTTGTGGCATGATCAATAACAATAAGTCCAAAAACACACCACATTGAAATCGTGACTACTATTGATCGGTGGCACGATGGATACTTGATTGTCTTCTTTATTGGAAGCGCTTTGGTGTTTGTTCACGATATTTAGTTGTTGAACTACTTCAAATAAGTCCTTTGGTCGGCGAATCTTTTCCATGATTTGTTTGATCCTTGTCATACTCAATGCCTTTGGCTATCTTGACCTATCATCCCATAGACGTATTGCTTCCCAAAGATTTGTGATCCATGGTAAAGTATTACGTGGAAGTTTGATCTCCAATGCAAAGTTTGTCCTTCATGTCGTTCGACGGGATGGTTCAATTAGCATCGATGATATCATCCCCAAACTTCTTGCAGCCTCATTCAATATATCTTTCTTAGCATTTGGATCAAGAGCAACAAATCGCCGGAAGGTATTGACTAGGGCCTGCCCCGATAACTCAACCGGTGGATTGTCCCTTCCAAATATGTCAAAATAAGTCTCCCCACATTCTAAGGCAATACGCCCTCAACCAATCTTGTCTCATCATCGACTTCCTTAGCTCATAGAATATCTCTTCCACAATAACCCCTTTTATGTAGAGAGATTTCATCTCAAAGCACACTTTGACCAATACTGAATCTGAATGGTCATCATTTGAATCAAGAGAGCCGAAAAGACCTATGCACGCTAGTGAATTCTTCTCATGGTAGAATGGGTTTGCTTTGCCTTGGATGAATTCAAGAGCTTCTCGCTTGGCCTTTTTAGTAATCTTTCTCTCGTGAAGATCATTGAGTTTGGAACGGGGTAATGGCTTGGATATATCAATTATCACCACTTGTACAGATGTTTGATCATTTAATTCCTTCAATGTAAACTCGGATTCTCGCACATACAAACCATAAGTTAGATCAACACTCGGACATATACTAAGTGTATGTTTTTTTTTGCGCAACAAGTGTATATGTATATGTATATGTATATGCAAAAAGAACTAATTACAGATTATGAAATTGCACAATTTTAACAACAAAGAAAAAGCATTGACACTTGTTTTGAGTATCAATAGATCTATGAGATACGAAAGCAAAGCAAATCTAAAAAGGAGGGGTATTGATCTAAGACACCGGATGTCCAAGATGCCTCTGCGTTATGACGAAGATGGTGGCCATTGTTTCTTAAAGTGCAAAGCTGTCCGAGGGTGTTGGCGTATATTGCACTGAATCAATCGCACATTTTACTTGATGAGAGCGAGAATCGGCAAAGGGCTTTGTACAGAAATTCGAGACTAGAACCAGGACTATCAATCATAATGCTAGAACCAGGACTATCAATCATAGTGACAATGTTGTTGTGGAAGCGGTGGGATGAGAGGAATAGAAGGAATGCAAGAGAGAATCCCGAAATGCAGCTCGATTTGCCAAACAAGAATGCAATTGGTTCACCTATTATTCACGCCGGGCTCATTACAAGAAATGCCCGGCATTTCAAAACAAAAATGGTCACGGCCACCCTCCGTGTTTTCCGAAAATTAGTACGATGGCGCCTTTGTTCAGCGCACAAAGGCAGGAGCTTGGGGGTTCATTATCGAGAGACAAGGTTTGGCGAACACATGTCTTGGCTGGAGCCGTGAATTCTAGCTACATACGAGGATGTGTTGATGGAAGAGACAATGGGCTGCTTGAAGGCGCCGGAGGCGGCAGAAAGTTTGGGCATTTCACATATCGCTCGAGGTTGATTCAAGTACTCAAGAAAGTCAAGCTTTCTACCGATGGCCTGGATCACGCTCATGGTGGTCTTTTTCCAAGATATTAGTAATCTTTATGTGACCTTTTTGTGTGTTCAGAAATTTCTCTAGTTCCATGTTGTAATAACTCGTCAGCAAGCACGAGCTTGTTAGCTTGGGTTTGAGTTGGGACCCTGGACAAATGCATGTTTGACTGGCCCTCTCCTGGTTTGTGTAAACAATCATGTGATCGGCAAATTAGCCGAGTCACTGGTCATAATATAAGGCCATAGAGCCGTCCCAGTATCAAAAAAAAAAGAAAAGAACAAGAAAAACTAGTGAGCCCATGATATGGAAATGTTGCCATAGTATATAAGCCCTTTCGACTGTACAACAAGATTTTAGTAAGGTATAAATTTGTATAAATTTAGTTTATAGAATTATAAACTTCAATCTACCTTCCAATTACTTTTATAATGGATTCCACTGTTATGAATTCTGCTCCAAATATTCATAAACTAGACAACACAAATGCCACCGAAATAGTTATTTCCTAGTACACACATTTAAACTATTGTTTCAAGTAGGAACCAAATTTCATATCAAATGTAAATGACAATTAAGCAGCTAACTTTGGAATAAATTAATGATGATCTACTATGTTAATTTTCTTTTTGGTTGTGAAATAAACCTAAATAAAGAACTCATTTGACATAATTAATTCATTAATTGCTTAAATGAGTTTGCTGTAATTTGGCAATTCATCTCCTATGTGTTGTGTTTGAGATAGGTTATATCCACACCAAGGTTGAGCAAGATGGAGCTCATAGAGAAGATGAGAGGTGGCCACAAGTTGATCAAGGGTTCAATTCTTGGAAAAGGAGAAAAACAAAAACAAAATCATATGGATTGAAGACAAATGTATAATATATAGGGTCTTTGTTTTGCCAGCCAAGATGTAATAGAGTACATGATTAGGTTTATTATAGATAATCGTACTATTAAGAGGGGAGCTCTCAAGCTGACGAGGTTGTCTAGTGTGACTAGGTGTAATTTATTTGCATATGCATAGCACTATTCAACGGAGATCCACTTGGATATGTGGAAGGCTCCGGGCTCCACCGAAGTTATGCAACCAGAGGCTTGGCCCTTGCGAGGGCATCCTGCAATGGGCTCCAACAAGGACTATGTGCAAGCGTGAGCTTCTTGATACCTCAATAAAATTAGGAGTTGTCAATGGGAGTTTGCATCTCTATCACACTTAAGCTTCCACATTTACATTGGGTTTGTTTCATTGCCTGAATAACTCATTATACAGGCTCCTGCCATATAATTCGTGTCTGTTTGGTTACCTGCATAGGTCCATATACAAAGCTAGCACTGTGCTCAAAGCAACCCTAGCCTACATCCAAATATTCAGCCAAATTCTGCATATCTAGCTATGCACCCTTATTATTGCATCCGCTCTGCAGCCCAAGACACGGTCTAGACACTTACGCAAGAAGCCAATCGCAGGCATAATACTAAATACCCCTATCTAGGCAAACCAAACAACATCAAATTGCATTACCTTGTCCAGGTTAAGAGTATGTTACATAATCTCTAATGCTATGCAATACTAATACGAGTAACCAATCATACCCATGTGTTCTTGGATTGTGTGCTTTACTCTTCTAGTTTAGCTATTGGGCCAGTGGAAGTCAAAGTAGAATTATAAAGTGACAACAGAAAATATGTGTGATTGGACGTACCGTTGTAACTTGGATCACATTGTATCCTAGCGGCAATTCCCCATTTCTCAAATATCGAAAGCTGGTACCATGTACATGCATGCATTGGGCAGCCTCTTCGAATTTGCAGTCGAGATCTGATTCCCCATAGCTATTGCTCACTGCCTAGTAAACAGTCATCGATCAGTCGGTCAGTCGGTCGTAGGCTCGTAGCACTTCTGTGCTAGAGAGAAAAAAAATGAGTAGTACCCGTACAAGAGAGAAACACAAGTGAGGAATACCCGTAGACAGCGTAACGAGAAGATGAGGTGCGGCGTCAGAGCACCGGTGAAGGAGAGCAGCGCGGTGGCGGTGCAGTGGGCCGGGACGTGTCGTCGGGCGGGATCGGAGTCGGAGGCGCGTACTCCACGCGGGCGGCGCGCCGGATAGAGAAGGGCCGGGCCGGGGTTGAGACGAGATGACCGCCGGCTAGCAGGTGCTACGCCAGCAGTCTGATCGATCTCCAGTCACACGAGCGAGACAGCCGGCGGCTAGCAGGGACTACGGCAGGATCGGAGGTGACTGCTCGATTGCAGATACTCCCTCCGTCCCAAAAATGATAACGTTTTAGATGTTCGTGCCACAAGTTTAACTCGATTTGCAGAAAATATATACAGTATTTATATCTCTAAATAAATTTGTTAAAAAACTAGATCTAAAGATCTTTCCAACCATACTAATTATGATACTAATCGATGATATTTATTATTTTTAAAAATTACCAGTAATCGTTTCTCGGGAAGTGAGAACGATATTCTTTTTGGGACGGTGGGTGGGAGTACTAGTATGCAGCACCACGCGCGGCCGCCTAGCGAGTGACTGGATCGGAGGCGACTGCTCCTCCTCGATTGCAGATATCCAGCACCACGCGCGGCCGCCTAGCGAGTGCTACTAGGGCCTTGTTCAGTTCGTGATAAAGTTTCTTTCATGCACTGTAGCATTTTCGTTTGTATTTGGCAAATATTGTCCAATCGTGACCCAACTAGGCTCAAAAAATTCGTCACGTGATTTACAACTAAACCATATAATTAGTTATTTTTTTACTAACATTTACTGCTTCATATATGCGGGTAGAAATTGATGTGATGGGAAAGTTGCTGAAAGTTGCATGAAAGTTACAACTTTCAGCTCAACTAAACAAGGCCTAGAAGAAAGGCCTCTGGGTTTTTGGGGATGAACCAGCAGCAGCAGGCCGTGATGAGACATGGGATGAGACGAGTGTGGATCACTGCTACTAGTAGCAGTGTGTACTTTGGGGTTTCTCTTCCAGTACTATTGGTCTGGCAGGCAAGCGCCTGGCGGCAGGGGGTAGGTACTGCTTTTTCACGTATTGTGTCAGGCAGGGAGGGAACGGAGAGGCATCTGCCGTGCTCGAGGTGCTCTATCCCACGAAATGGCACCGCGTATTTATAGTACGCTCGTCTGCGAGGCAGGCAGGCAGGCAGCGCCTGCAGGTGGTAAAAGCAGGAAGCAGTTGATCGTCCGGGGCCTTGTTTAGTTTGGTGCAAGTTTTTCCACTCTCTCTCCTCACATCAATTGTTTCCCGCATATAAATAGTATTAAATATAAATAAAAAAAAGAACTAATTACACAGTTGGGTTGTAAATCACGAGACGAATCTTTTGAGCCTAGTTGGGCCACGATTGGACAATATTTACCACAAACAAACGAGGTGCTACAGGACTTTCCAATCTCTCTCCTCTCACAAATTGTTTCCCACATGTAAATAGCATTAAATATAAATAAAAAAATAACTAATTACATAGTTGGGTTGTAAATCACGAAACGAATCTTTTGAGCCTAATTGGATCACAATTGGACAATATTTACCACAAACAAACGAAGTGCTACAGGACTTTACACTCTCTTTCTAACCTGCATCTAAACAAGGCCCGGGTTTGCTTGCTTTTTGGTTTCCCAGCTGCTGGTAATCTTTGCACCGTGTGTCAGGAGAGTTGAGAGTTCGAGCGCGTGTGTTTGGAGACTTTGGGTTGGGGCGACAGATGCTGGCCGGCCGCGCCCCGCGCACACCAAGCGGCAAGCGCAACGCAACGTTTGCATGCATGGATGCACGCATATTCATTATTCATTAATTAATTGTGGTTCGGTGGGTGCGTGCATGCATGCTACCACGTCTACTATTTGAGCATGCATATGTTGGACCTAGATCACATGCATTCATGAACTCTCGTTAATAATTAATTAAAAGTTTAAAACCCTTGAGTTTTATATCGTGGTATTTTTTGTTGCGAGCTTCATACATGTTGTTAGTTTATATAAGCCCAATCTTGTTTTTGATAAAACAGTTCAAATTTGATGCAGTCTCGTTACCTTCATGTTCTTGACTTGAGTACGTACTTCTTCCATCTCAAATTATGAGATGTTTGATTTTATTAACCTCAAATTTGATCATTCGTTTTATTAAAAAATTTATACAAACATAGCTAAATTTAAGTTATTTTTGAAGAATTAGTATTAATAAAGCAAGTCACGATAAAAGAAATGATATTTTACAAAAAAAATTTTAAATAAGACGACTGATCAAATTTGATGTAAAAAAAATAAACATGTTCTAATTTGGGATGGAGAGAGTACGTAGTATTTGGTTTTTTCTAATAAACAGAGAATGACACAGCTAGCATGCCTCGTCGGCTCAAGCTACTTTATGCATTCAGTGCATTCACAAAATGATGACAAGCTGACCTTGTGAGCTGTGAAGAACACGCAGGCGAATCCCCCCAGAAGAAACAATACTACTACTTTTCAGTTCATAACAAAGCAGTAGTATGTGGGTGGCGTTGCATTGTGTGGTTGCTTATTATTACTACTCCCTCGAATCTAAACTATTAGTATAAGACGTTTGACACTTTTTTTACTATAAATTTGACCAAGTCTTATTCAAATAATTTATATAAATAAAAAAGTCAAATGCTTTATAATTTAAAATGAATTAAGTACTTTGGTGCATACTACTGCTTGTATATATACGTACGTATCAGCTGGTATGGACCAGGCGACTGAGGAATGGGGATTGACTAGGAAGGTCGTCAGGGAAGGGAGAGATCAATCGAACCAGCAGGAACTTGCCAGGCCAGCAGGGCGAGGACTGGCAGGCTACCATGCCGGCCAGCCCCGGTAGGGCCTCAGGGAGAGGACAGATGAGGGCAGCTGGGGAGGGGGGAGTGAGACAGAGCCGGTTTTGTTCCACTGGAGAGAGCGGCGGCGGCGACGAGGCACACCGGCCGGACGGCAGAGCTCGCGGCGGCGGCCCTGGGTGGAACGTACGGGACAAAGATGGCACATCTATCGTCGCAGGCACGCAGCTAGCCGATGGTGAGATCGAGAGGTGGCGGCGGTGGCCTTCAGGATGGTACAGATCGATCTCAACCTCGCGAGCGGCCGCGCGTCTCGAGATCGTCGTCTCTGGCCCCGCCGCGCGCCTCCATGGCGCCAAGGCGGGTCTCGTCACCATCGATCTCCCACGCGGGCCGGGCCGGGGCTGCCGGCCGCCCAGACGACTGGAGGCGGAGATGCCAGCTGCTCGGTTCGGTGCATGGTCGCGCGTGCCGGCCTCCGCGGTGGCCGTGGCTGGTAGGCAGAGTGCGGGCTCCCGGACTCCCGGTTCAAGCACGCCGCACCCGACGACGACGGTGCCATCAACCAGGTCATCGCGGCGCTCCTCGCCTCCACATCGAGGCCGATGGCTCGATGCCCAGGCCGGCTGGTTGAGCAGAGCGTACGGCGCCGCTTGGGACGACGAGGTGGAAGCGGGCCAGCCACTCTGCCCAGGCTCCATGCGCACTCTGGGCCGGCGAGCTGTGGACCATGCTGGGCGCCATGGTCGTAGATTCCTCGCCATCGCCTATGGACGGTGACCGACTGACCGTGGCCGGCGGCTGGCCGCTCCAGTGCTGCAGACTTGCACCCTTCACGTGTGTTTCAGCCTCGGTTATATGCTAATTGCAGCGCTGCAGCTGCTGCTGTAGTGGTAGTGCTGTACAGGTGTCTGCGCGACTGACCCTCAGGATTCAGGATGACGAAAGCCGGAGCGCCGTCATGACAAACGCAAGCATGTTATTTTAGATCATGGAGCATTATATTTAACTAGTATAGTGCCCGTGCTAACGCTACGACAACATTCAGGTACAAACAAATTAGAATTTAAATATATGCAAACTAAAACAATCAAAAGATGGTTCCCTGCGAAAGACTTGTTCATTATAGTTCAATACTCCCTCCATGTTGGTAAAAAGAAGTCGTTTAGGACAACGACATGGTCTCCAAAGTATAACTTTGACTGCATATTTTTATAAAAATACTAATAATAAAATGATATATTTATACTTTTATGAAAGTATTTTTCAAGACAAATCTATTCATATAGTTCTCATATTTCTAAACTTAACAACTTGAAAGTTATTCATAATTTATGTTCCCAATGTTTGACTCAAATCTTGTCCATAACGACTTCCTTTTCCTATAAGGAGGGAGTACATCACAATCCATGCAAACCAATCGTATGCACTACTACACAAAAGATTTTGCAAGGCACTTGAAAAATGAGCTCGGAGGCGGTTTTAGGAAAAAACCGCCTCGGTTAATGATTCCCAATCGAGTCAATGCCCAGCCCCAATAACCGTCTCGGAAAATATATTAACCGAGGCGGATTTTTATAAAAAAAACCGCCTCGGTTAATTACTATTAACCGAGGCGGTTTTTATAACTTAACCGCCTCGGATAAGACATTAACCGAGGCGGTTTTGTAAAGATAACCGCCTCGGTTAATGGAGATTAACCGAGGCGTTTTTTAATAAAAACCGCCTCGGTTAATGTATTAACCGAGGCGTTTGTTTTAGCACAAACCGCCTTGGTTAATGATCTATTAACAGAGGCGGTTTTGTTACAATAACCGCCTCGGTTAACTCTCGCTCTATATAACCAAAGAACCTCTTCTTCTTCCCCTCAAGCTTCTCCTCTATTTTTGCGGGTTTTGAGCTCCAAAACCGCAAAAAAATTATATATTTTCTAGGGGGAGAAGTTTTGCTCTTGAATAGGCGAAGGGGCACCGCAAGAGCTCAATTTTTACCCTCCAACCCTCCTTTTCTTCTCTCTTCCCCTCTCTCCTCTCCTCTCTTTCCCCTACATCTAGATCTAGATCTAAGTGGAGGAGAAAGAACACTTGATTTGTGAAAGGTGACACTACAAGAGGTTGATTCTTACTCTCCAAAACCTCACCTTTTCCTCTCTTTTTCTCTCTTTTGTTCATTCTCTCTTTTTTCCTCTCTCTTTCTCTCTATTTCTCTCTCTTTTCTTTAGATCTAGTTTGAAATACATGTATTTTTTTAGCTCCCATCCTTATATATGTTTGTTGGCACGTGTGCAAGGTCGCGATGGCAAGGGATTGGATGTACAAGGGATCGAGGCTAGATCCATCTTTCTTGGATCATGTGAAGAGAAAGTTCATTCCTCGCGCGGCGACAAAGCATCGCCCGAGTGTGGGTCGAGATTTCATAATTTGTCCGTGCAATAGCCGTAAGAATTTGCCGGCACATGGTGAGAGCGTGGTGCAATCTCACTTAGTGCGGTTTGGTTTCGTCAAAGATTATAAGGTCCGGAAGTACCACGGTGAATCGATCCGAAAAGCCGCCACCACTTGCTCATCTAGAGAAAACAAGTCGCCGACGACAACGACACAAAGCGGTGATTGACGGAGAAAATGGAGAACAACCCGAAGTATCGCAGCCAAAGCATCACCGGTGACAATAATGATGTGCATCATGATTACATCACGATTGAAGATCCAAGCATGTGCGCAGGAGGACACCGCAGATGACGATGGTGGTAATCCGGGCGGAGGTGTTGGACCCCGAAGATGTGGACCTCTTCGATAGAATCGCTAACTGTCAAGATCGGGATGATGTCTTGTTTGGGAATCCTAAGTGGCTAGAGAACTTCAGGGAGATGAAGCAGCGGCAATTGATCCCCTCAGATAATGGTTGTCCGAAGCATTGACGGTGTTACGTTCAATCTTCGATGTTGATGCTCAAGGCTCGCCATGGGTGGTCCGACTCTAGCTTCAACGATCCGTTACGTATCCTCGCCGACACATTCCCCTGAGGGTAATAAGGTGCCCGCCAATACCTATCGGGCAAAGAAGCGATCAAAGCCAGTGGCGATGAAACTTAAAAAAAGTTCCATGCCCGTCCAAACCACTCGTATTTTATATCGGGCGAGTATGAGAACTTGTAGAGCGGTCCTCGCCCGCGGAGCAAGCCGTTACAAGAGGAATGCCGGGTTGCCTGGACGGACGCAAACGACGACGAACCCACCTCAAGAGGACCAAAGAAGAAGATGAAGACGACAAAGAAGCAGGCCCCACCTCCGTGAGGACCAAGAAGAAGAGGGTTATATGAGTAGAAAAAAGTCCTGCCCTATCCGCTTGGTACTTGCCTCGTGATCGATCGGCCGCGGCGATATTCGGGAACCCGGATGATGCAAAGCTCATGTCTTGGCATGCATCAGCCGAACGCATCGAAGGGTGATGGCAAGCTTCGACACCCCTCCGATGGCAAGCGGTGGGAAGCGTTTCAACGACAAGTTCCCGTGAGTTTGGTGACGAGGCCGGAACGCCGTTTCGCGCTTAAGTACGAGACGGGATGAATCCGCTTAGGTGACCTAAGTAGCTCGCAGACAAAGACCGGCCGGTCATCCTTACCATCTACAACTTACCTCCCCATCTATGTCACAAGCGCAGTACTTATTTGGAACTTGGACGGTGTGTGTGATAGTTGTTGTCACCAATTTATATAATAACAGCCCTCTTACAAATATCTATTATAACAGTATCTTCTACTAACCATGCTTATATCCGCATCGAAGCGACTGAAATGATATAGATGTCTTCCTAGAGCCATTTATGGAGGACATGCAGTTTCTATGGAAAAAGGGGGTCAAAATGATGGATGCATTCTTAAAGAAGGATTTCACTATGAAGGCTATCATATTTGTCACCATAACAGACTACCCCCTCGGTCTTTTTTCACCGTCCGGCGATTAAAGGTAAGACCGGTTGTGTAGTTTGCATTGATGGTACCTGCTACACTTACCTTGCTGCATCCAAGAAGATGGTGTACATGAGGAATGACGATTCCTTCCTCCGTAAAAAAGCACATGTATCGGAGACCTATGATGAATCAAGTACTTTGACAACAAGGCCGAACCTCAAACCGACGAGCCGGAAAGAACAAGGTACGGGCAAAAGGTGTTTGACATGGTCAAGGGCACAAACATCGAGTTTGGAAAGAAGAAGAAGAAAGAGGGGAAAGATGGTGGAAAGCCAACCAAGAAAAGAGAAAGCGGGTGCGAGGGATGAAGAATACGAAGGCGAGCCTATCACGGCCCCCGCTTTCAAGAAGCGCCTTGTTTCTTCAAGTACCTATCATAATTGAAGGAACTAGATACGCCCCATGCCATCGACCGCATGCACCGAGAAGAATGTGTTTGAGAGCACGATAGGAATCCCGCTTGATATCAAGAAAAAGACAAAGGATGGTCTCAAGTCTCGTCAGGATTTGGTCAACATGGGCATCGGGCCTGAAATTAACCGACACTGCCGCCAAGCAGAATGGAAAAGTCGACCTCCCGGGGGCGAGCTACAACCCGACATTGGATGAGAGGAGGGCTATATGCCGCTGGCTCATGACATACAAGGTGCCGACCGGTTTTTCTTCCAACATCAAGAGCCTTGTCTCTATGAAAGACCTCACTCTTACCAACTTCAACTCACATGACCGCCATGTCATGCTTACGGTGTTCCTTCCAATTGTGATCGATGTATCGGTCCCGAGTACGTTAAGATGGTAATAACACGCATGTGCTACTTCTTTAACCGTATCACACGTAAGGTCATCGATGAAGCCGAGCCGCCTGGCCCGAAACAATTCATCGCAAAACTCTTTGTCGCCTTGAGATGTGCTTCCCACCGCCTTTCTTTGATATTATGCCACACCCGATGATGCACATGGTTGATCGATACAGAACTAGGCCCGGTGTACCTTCATCGATGTGGACATACGAGCGGTTTATGTCGACCCTCAATAGATATGTGCATAATCGTGCTTACCCTGAGGGCTCTATGATCGAGGCATATACAACGGAGGAGGTCGTTAACGGTGCACCAAATACATTAGGGATGGAAGAGCGATTGGGTTGCCCGCCTTTTGCATGAGGGCAAAACCTCGGGATGGGATGTACGGGAAGGAAAGTCCGCGACCGATGTAGATGAAGAGACCCCGCAATAAGCTCACAATAGCGCTCAATCGCTTAGTGGTCATGGAAGACTGGGTTCGTGGAAGCACATAGATGAAATCCGCCTTTCCAAAGGGTGGACGTGGTGAGGCATGGGTTCGTAAACAAAGACAACATCAATTTCACGACGTGGATCAAAGAGCAAGGCATATATGGAGAAACCGATGAAGCAAGGTTTGCGCAAAGCCCTAGAACACAAATCACCTCATGGCAAGGGTATGACATCAATGGTTACAGTTCCACACGAAAAGAGAAGGACAAGAAGAGCGCCTCACGTAATAGTGGCGTTCGATATGAGGGCATCGATGACAAGACGAAGAAGATCATGTCATACTATGGGCGGATCGAAGAGATATGGGAACTTGACTACGGTGAAGACCTGCAGTGCCTATATTCCTGTGCCGTGGGTAAAGCCGACGGCGGTTGTTGTGGATGATTTTGGGCTCACCACGGTGGAGCTCGGCAATGTGGGGTACAAAGATGACCAATGGGTGGTAGCAAACCGCGCGCGCAGTAGCCTACTTCGCAAAAGCCCAAAGACACCAAGAAGCATGTGGTTGTGTCGAAAGCAGGGATCGTGGGAGCGGATGGAGTACGTAGTCCCGAAGACCACAACAATTACTCGGAGATGTCTCTCTTTACTGATCATCCATCCAAGATCAAGCTCGTCGAGACCCGTGTCAACAAGACCAAGATGATGCCCTGGTGTCGTCCTGATGGTGAAAAGAGGACCGTGGTAGCGTCGGCACCAAAATGAGTGTGATGACACACTTTTATGTAATAACTTATGTAATGCCATTAACATTTATGAATTCCATTATGAACGCAAGTTTATGACACATCCACTACTACTACGTACTCCCTCCGTCCCTATTTAGATGTCGCCGTGGGATGCGTGCCACAAATTTGACTTGATTTATAGAAAATACGCATAAATATTTACATCTTCAAATAATTTTGTTAAAAAACTAGATCTAAAGATCTTTCCGATGATACTAATCGATGATATTTACATCTTCAAATACGTACAATATTTACATCTTCAAATAATTTTGTTAAAAAACCTCTTAACGGAGGCGGTTACTAAAGAAGAACCGCCTCGGTTAATATTAACCGAGGCGGTTACTATTAGAAAACCGCCTCGAAAAAATAGTGGCCTATATAACGCAAAGTCCATCTCCTCCGAAATCTCCCAAGTCCTTCAAATGGTTTGAAATCGTCCCCGGCGGGCTGCCCGATTTCCCCACGCCGCCGCCATCCGCCGTCGGTGAGCTGCTCCGGCCGCTCCCTCCGTACCCCCGGTCTCCTTCCGGCGACCAAGGCACCCGCACCCCTCCTTCCGCTGACCCCGTCGTCGGTGCCGCCACGGACGCCGGCGCGCCTCGACCCTAGTGACCGCCATCGCCGCTGCCGGCGAGCTGCTCCGGCCGCTCCCCGGCCTTCCTGGTGTCCTTCCGGCGAGCCCGCACCGGGCGCCCTCCTTCCTTGACCCCGCGTCGCCGGGTGCCGCCACGGGCGCCGACGCTGGCCGAACCCCTAGCGGCGCCATCGCCGCCGGCGAGCCGCTCCGGCCGCTCCCGTCTTCCTTCGTGTCCTTCCGGCGAGCCCGCACCGGGCGCCCTCCTTCCGCCGACCCCGCCATCCAGCCGCCCACGGTCACCGGCGAGGCCGAACCCTAGGGGCCGCCATCGCCGTTCTTCTTCCCGTTCTTCCCCGGCTACATTTAATGCACTCCCTAAAGGTTCCCCCGACGAGCCATCGGTTTTGATGCTATATGCCTGTGTTCCTATGTTTAGATTGCTATTTTTTTCTGCCTATGATGCTACATGGGATGAACTGAGCACCTATTTGGGATGAACTGAGCACTTATGCCACGCCTATGTTGCCAAACCGCCTCAAAAATGAGCACTTTTGCTTCCTATGATGCTATTTCTATGTTAGCTTCTGATTTGGATTCTAGTTTTGGATCATTGCTTGCGGGGGACCCATTTCTATGATTATAGAGGCAAATTTTCAGTAATGCATTGAAGAGAAAAAATGTGTTGGCAAGATTTTCCTCACAGTTCATGTTACTACACTTGTTCATTCCTCTATTTTTTCAATCTCTCGTGATTTGGTCTTCTAGTTTTGGATATCTGTGATATGGTTTGAATGTCCTCGATTTGGGCTTGTGTTTACGCTAGTGGTGCCATTTGTGAATTGGACCTATGTCTAACAAAAATAGTTATAGTTTGTTTAAGTAATTAATTTCCTACAAATATTATAAATGATGTTACCCAATATTTAATTTAAGTGCATGCAAAGTGCTTAGTGTTTGCTAAATAGTGATTTATGTGCATGCAGTGCTAAGTGTTCTATGTGCATCTCACTCATATTTAAATAGTGATTTATGTGCACTTACATATCTAGCTTATAGCTTATGTTTAGTAACCTTCACCCACCCTGAAAAAACTGAAGTATTAGTTTCAAAATGGGCATGCAGAGCACATCTTATATAGAACATGGCTGGTTTTTGAACCGTCACATTAACTCAATTGCGAGAGGATGCTTTCAAACTGAAGTTCTTGATCTCTATATTGCTTTGAATGCCATGGATATGCACTTGCACACTATCTAAACCTGCCCATGTGAGTGTCCTATGATTTGGGCTTGTGTTTCGATTTGGGCTTCTAGTCGACACAAATCATGCACGCCCAAAGACCTTTGCCATTGCTTTGTCGGCTCCGATTTGGGCTTGTGTTTCGATTTGGGTTTGCATTTGAATTTCCTTCCATCTATTGTTGCAACGCGCACCACATTATTGCACCGCCCAGCTCGCACGCATATGCACCTGCACACCGCACTCTTACTACACTTGTTCATTGTTGTCTAGCAAGATACTCCTACAAAGATACACACAAAGACTACCACGCTTATTGATTTCCAGGTTGAGTGTTTGAGCTTATATAACTTGTTTTGCTAGGCCTCGGATAATTTTTTTTCTCGTACTATTGGCATGCTATACTTGTACTCTACTCTTGTGCAATCGATGAACCTGTAAAAATGTGATGAGGCAAAGGGCATATGCAATGATGTGAATCCTTTTTTGCCGAGGCAAATGCGGCTATGATGATCGAATCCCCTAATCGTAATTAAGTTGTTGAACTAGGATGGCTTGTATACCATACAAGCAACCAGTTTAGACGCAATGTGATAAACAATGGGGCAAATTTGAGCCAAATTTAGTAATCATTTTGTTCTTTTCTTTAAATTTTGTAATTTTCTTCAAATTTTGTATATGCTTCAATGTAAATGAAAAAAATGATGTAATCTTTCAAGAGGATTAATTAACATTGAGATGTTTCATTTATATAATTGTGATCCGCTTTGTTTATATGACTATCTCTTCTTCATAGCTTCCAATGGCTAACGAGCCTAACGACGAAGGACAATGGCGGCAACCTATTCCTTATGAGAGTGACGATGAAACGTCATCGCCATCGCAGCGACTCTACCGAGAATGAGGAGGAGGTGCCAACACCATTGCCGTAAAAGAAGCGTCAAACGGAGGAAGATGATGACCCGAACTATAATGTTGAAGATGATCCGAGGACATGCATAGGGCTTCAACACGGTTCTCGCATGCAAGCACGATACCATCCGCAGGATGATACCGAAACTCAAAGGCGCCGGCACGTATATAACTAGCATAGCATGGAGGCCCCTCGTGTAAGTATATAGCTAATAATGGTTGTTGTGCTCGACAGATACCACAGTGCCTCTCGCGCTTGGAGTTCCAATGATGAGGGAGAGGGGAGGGTGGAGAGGGGCATGCATCCGTTCCCACCCCAAGCTCTTCAACCGACTAGGCAAAGGGGCAAGAGTAATCGGCAAGAGTGGCAAGAAATCAGATTTGAAGAGGGGTCAACACGGTAGGCACCAAGTGTCGACCAAGGTGCATGTCATACACCGATAGGGCCGCATGGAGAGCCCTTTTTGCTACCGGAAAGTGTGATAGGGACATTCAAAGAACCCGTTCTCCCGTAGCTAGGGAGCACGTGCCAATCACCTACTTTGATTGGAGAAGAGTCCCGAAAAGAACTAAAGGATAAAGTGTGGAAAGACGTGAAGAAGCGGTTTGAGTATCCACCGCACCAAGACAACGAAGATCTATGCAGAGGCATGCATTAGCGGTTGCAGAAAAGCGCCGCAACTTGCGCCCACACCGAACAACGAGTACGTGAAGATGGGGAAGACACCCTTTGAAGACTACAATTTCATCAAGCGCCATGTCCGATGAATTTGTGGACAAGGTGTCCGATGATAGCTCAAAGGACAAGAGCAAGAAGTACTCGACCTCGCAAAGAGGAATACGCCCCCCTCACCATTTGGGTATGACAGGGTACGCCGCTAAGAGGCCTAAGTGGCGGCAGAAGAAAGTGAGGCAGCCTATCGCCGATATAGAGGATCCGTTAGCGCCGACACCGTGGCACGTGACTACTTCAAAGCCCGTCGGGGTCAAGAGGCTAAAGGAGGGAAGAACCAAGTACAATGAGCCGTAGACCGAGGAAGCGTAGAAGGCGGTGATCGCGTACAAAAGGCTAAGGAAGAAGGGTTGTTCGAAGCTCTGAGGGATCATGACGCCCCGACCGAGGGGCTTGAAGGCCGGAGCACCACGGCCGTAACGGGCATCTCCTCGAGGCGTAGCCGAAAGACCGTGGAGTCGTGGCAATCCGACGCCGCCTCGCACCGCACGAGGCAGCGCATAAGGAACGACTCATCCAAAGAAGGCCATGATGCGGCCGTGAAGGAAATGATCATGGGGTCGATACAGAAGCTTTCACGAGCAACGACCCCAAGATGGTGGACCTGCGGTCACAGATGCTTCGACAGTCAAGCGCCCAGCCTACCGCAATAAAGAAATGGGTACGGTACCTCACAAAGACCAAAGGTACCCGGCCGATGAGATCAAGAAACCAACATTGTGCAAACTTCCGGTGCCCTTTGGCCGGACGGGGAAGACGAAGAAAGAAGTGGGAGAAGGAGAGGTTAAGCCGCCCAAAGATGGAGAAATCTCTGACGGCAAGCCGATCCCGCCCGAGTACGCCGTAGTGCTCTTGGTGTACACTAAAGATGAATTCGATCAAGACGAACTCGAGTTTCCCACCGAAAGTGGTGCAACAACGCCGGCCAAGCACTCTATGACATCGTGCTTTGGAACAAAGCCGATATCGTGGCTGAAAATGGAGACATCGTGCTCACCGCCGTCATCGCCTCCCCCCGTGGCGGCCCAAGTGATGACGACGACGATGATGACAAGGGCAACAACGATGGCGTCCCTGCATAAGTCCTCGACGGAGCCCATCTCCCGACAAAGGCAACCCACAAGGAGATGTCGGGGTTGCATCGGGCCGTAACACGCCGCCCCAAGTCATCCCAAAGAGTGCCCTTCGGCGCCGATGAAGCCAACAGATGAGAAGGACAATAGAGGTGCATCGGGGCACGACTCGCGCCTCCAAGCCAACCCAAAGAGTGCCCAATAGATGAGGAGGACGACAGCCCCGAATATACCCCCTCGCAAATTGAGGGCGTCTAAAATCGCCAACAATCTCCCTTTCTCAACGGCATTCGATAGGTACTATTGCTAAAACACTTTTCATCTTATCTCAATTATAGAGTATGAGTGCCTGTGATGATGGTGCTAACAACATTTGCACTCGCCGTGATTGCAAAGTCGCCAACGCCACCGCCGACCGCCACTAACTCCAGACTGCCCTGACAACTACGAGCATGGCAAGTTCATGTTGCCCTTGGGCCAGGCTAGTCCGTGAGAAGACGTGGGAGGTTCGACGGTTCCATCTATGGTACATGCATGCCGCCAAGTTAGGAATGAAAGAATTCGTTGTGAGGGTCCCCAAGGAGTACTTCCACTTGGAAGAGGATTGCTTTTTCTCTATGACCTTCCACGACATGCATAGGATGCTGCGGCGCAAGGACCTCGATGTCGCCCAAGTCACCCTTTTTGCATTGTAAGTTGTTATAGCATTGCATCGTTGTACCTATGCCCTTTTCAATCAATACAACAATGCCGTGACCAAGACTTGTGCCTCAGGATGCAATCATATATAAATCAAGAGCTTGGAGATAATGTTATCTACCTCTCCCTATGCATATTACCCGAGGGCCATCATTGGCTACGATATACCGGATACGATCCGCTAGCTTGGTGAACTTGACCCCAATGCAGCGGGTAGAAACCAAGGCATGCCTACGGAGTGAGATAAGGTTCAGAAAAGGGACAAGACATCCTCCAAGCCATGAAGAAGGTCGAGGAACATGGTCGTATCCTTGCCGCCCATCGGTTCGGCACGTGAAAACATTTTTTTTCTAATACGTATACCACCCATAGGGTTCACGATTTCTTACATTTGAAGAGTTGAGTTCTAAATTGTTTCGATGGTGCAGCTTGGGTGTCATGGGGCAATCGGATTGTATTTATGATCTTCCCACAGGATGGAAAGGCCGTTGTATTCGACTCCTTGAGGCAAACGGACAAAAAAGCGCACAATGATTTTGAATTCTGTGTCCGATAGTAAGTGACATCACATTGATTTATTTACACGTATAAATCGTATCAATTTTATTATTGACACGAGTGGTTATTATATAGTGCTTACGTAAAAAGTACCTTGAAGACCCCAACCGCTTGGATCGGAGGTCCGAGAAAAGAAGTTGAAGTACAAACACGTACTCAAAGTTAGGCGACAATTCCCCAGAACTATATATTAGGAATCTCTAATGTGCTATAACATCGTCCCAAAGATACTCTCCATATAGCCTAACTATTTCGTATTACGTATAACGCTCATGCAAAGGTGCTCTAAACAACCCGAAGGGTCGCTTCTATGTGGATACTATGCTTGTGAGTACCTTAGGGCGTGCGGGAAGTACAGATGGATGCTACCGACAAATGAAGAAATCAAAATGATGGTGGAAGAGGAGCAGGATCGACAAGACGATCATCGGTCAAACAATATCCGACGTTTGTAAGTTTGTAACTGATCAATGTTGTCATGTCGATGGCAAGTTCTTCTACGAAGAGAGCGAGCTAGCAACTGAGGACAAGTATGAGAAGCTGCGCAAATGGAGAACAATGCTAGATATGAGGGATTATGTGTTGCCGGACATTTTCGACTAGTTTAGCTTGTGATAAACTTCTCATGTCGCTTATGTGTACGTGTTTGACTTTGTGACTTGGGGTGCATGCAATTTAAACTTCATGGTGGAACTTCAAATGATGTTTGACATCGATCTCTTGTAATATATGTTCAGCCTTTAAACGCTTATTCTATGTGTTCCATATGATCTCTATTTTCTATATTTGATAATGCTTATATTTCAAAATATTAAATGATTAATATAAATTACCTGAAAATATTTTTTTTTAATTTGGAAAATCATAACAGGCGGTTATATTATAATAACCGCCTCCATTAACGGAGAGACAGAGGCGGTTTTTTAATATTAACCGCCTTGGTTAATATATTAACCGAGGCGGTTTTTTATAAGAAAACCAACTCGGTTAATGACCATTAACCGAGGCGGTTTTTATAACAAAACCGCCTCGGTTAATCTTTAACCGAGGCGGTTTTCTAACCGCCTCGGTTAAGGCCACGATTAACCGTGATCTTATGTTCGAGGCGGTTAGAAAAACCGCCTCGGTTAACCAAAAATAACCGCCTCGGTTAAGATTTCTGTAGTAGTGATGATTTGAGGTCCTTTTTTAGTAACATTGACTTAAATATCTTGAAAACAAAAAAAAAGAAGAAGAATGTTATACCTCACTACAGAAAAAAAAAGTATTTCGCAAACTGACACTCTCAAATAAAATTCAGATGTTTTTCTCTTTGAACAATTATATTGCAACTCTACTAATTACCATACAACAAACAATCAGCTTTATTTAGATGCACGTGTCTATGAAAAAGCATAAACATTAAGAAACTGAATCTAGAGTTAAGGCCCTCCAGTGCTATTTTATCAGAGGACCGCCATTCGCTTGACAATGCCATCTAGTGGTCTTCTTTGATTTTTGATAAACAAAGAAGCCGATGGCTATAGAAACTTGTGGTGGTTTGCTTGACGAAAATGGCCGATGCTCTGAACAATTGCTTTCCTGCATTGAGATGCATCTAGCCTTGCTAAGTGGTAAAGGATCATTCTTTAGAAAACTCCAATGAGAAAATAACTCTGATGGGAATCCTTTGTGGTAATGCAAGACATGCATATTTGTAGGATAAAAAGGTAAATTTCATTTCAGAACTTATCATTCCATACAAAAATTATAAGATTCTTAATTTTAAGATTGGCAAATAAACCTAGGATCAATAATAACTCCTACATCAAGGAAACACGTCAGGTAATAAAAATAATCCTACAAATATTCTAGCACCGATCAGACAATCAAACCATAATCCAGGAACCATAGCGTTAGCACCTGACTCTTGATGACCATATCTCCTGCTCAAAGTGGTGGATGCAAAACCTCAGGAAATCGTCACAGTAGGGTTGTGTGAAGACTGCGGTTGTGATAAATGATAATGGAACCATGACAAATCATTTTTCAAGCGCTACCACCAATCTGATTCAGGAGTACAGTAACAGTACAGAGACAATAAAAAATGCTTTTTACCAAGAGCAGAATTGTCAGTCGCTTTACCTTTAGCTTGCCTCGGAACTTTCCATGTGACAAGTGAGTTGTGAGCGTTGTGCTTGTTTTGGTTGATATCGGCGAGCAGGCCATTTTAGATCTAGGATAAGTAGCTTCTTCTTCCTCCTTGATGCAAACTCATCTTTGCAGAGTCTCTTGGAACGATCCTGCTCTCAGCTTCATTCTTGTGATCAACGGAAGCACACCATGATCATTGATCACACCATATCTTTGCAATCCACCACCGTGCAGCTGGCGGTGTTATCCACCAAGAACAAGCATGTCTCTTCTCCATCAGCAGTCACTTAATTATCCGCCTTCCTCTCTCTTCCTCCTTCCTGCGGTGTGGGTTCCTGCTCCTCGTTCTTCTTCCTCTTCTTCAGATCAGGCTTCGTCACCTTCCCTCGTGGTGGTTCCTCTACTGCTGCAAGCCGAGGCCGCCATTAAGCAAATTTGGATACGGGGTACTTACACGATTTGTCCCATGTCCCACACAAACGCATAAATCCAAGAATGAAGCCGTAAATAAATCACATGACAATGCAGGCTAGCAAGGATTCATATAGTGTATGTATACCTGCAGCGGTGGCGGCATCCGGCGCCGGCGCGGCGAAGGTAGTGAGCTCTTGCCGCAGCCCTATCTACGCGCCTCGGCGTGGTCGACGTTGGATCCTGTTAGCAAATAAATAATGTGCAGGTGGAAGGAAGTTGAAGTGGCGGGCTTCCTCGATGCCTCCGCCCTCCAGGCGCCGCCGTGGTCGCCACGCCCGCCGCCGGTGGAGGCAGAGGAGCCCCTCCTCGAGTGCTGCGGAAGGCAGCACTTGCCCTGTGCGCACCCCGGTCTCCCTCCCCAAATCTCGTCTTTTTTTAAACAAAATCTAATCTATTTTTGGAAGAGAGGAAAATGCACGGGGATATGAATCGAACCTGGGCTAGAGCGTTGCGCGATGCGGGTGGGTGCGTGGGAAGGGGTGCGGGGAAGGAGCGTTGAAGCGCTTTGAAGCCTCCGAGTGCTTCTGTCCGTTAGATCGTGGTGAAGCCTACCGAAAAGAGATGTGAGTCATTGATTTTAATTATGTTATTTTTTCTGGTGTACAAATTAGGGTACACAAGGGAAACCCATCTCTGCGTGGGGTAATTTTCTGGGTGGACGTTGCGTAATTTGAATTGGTGTATTATAGTATAGATTTCATCAAGCAAACGAAAAGATCCTAAGGGGTGTTTCTCCAGGCAAAACTTTTGTCCCGTCTTATTAAATTCTGTCACACATGTATGAAGTATTAAATATAATCTAAAAAATTGCACGGATTACGATAATTTTACAAGACAAATCTTTTAAGCCTAATTAGTTCATGATTTTACAATGTGCTGCTACAGTAAATATTTACTAATGATAGATTAATTATACTTAAAAATTTTGTCTCATGGATTCCTGACGAGTTCTGTAATTTATTTTTTTATTAGTATTCGAAACCCCATTCCGACACCCCTCCAACATTTTGATGTGACACAGGCAAAACTTTTTCTACACCATCCAAACACGGCCATCGCTCAAGATATATATACACGGCGTTGAACATAAAAAAACACTTAGGCTCAAAGTATCCCCCACGGAAGGAGAAAATCTCAACCCAAAACTAGTTATTGGGGAGTTATAGTTTGATTTTGAGGGTTTTAAAAGGTTTTATCTCCTACGGAATGAGAAAAACTCACACCCAATACGTCCTCTGACATGTGGGATCAAATTGTCATTCTAACACACTCCTATTCTTCTCTTCGTCTCTACTCGTTCTTTCCCCGACCTCGGAGCGTCGCATCTCTGCCGCCGCCCCTTCCTCTGAGTGCTGCATCTCCTCCGCCCCTTCATCCGTTGCTACTCCCTCCATTCCTACGCTCCTCCTCGGTCACCTCTCCTCCGCCACTTCGTTTGTTGGGCATGGTGCCGGTGACGGATTTTGTTGGGCACCTCTCCTCCTATGGCCGATCTATGCCTGATGCTGCTCACTGTTGCCGGTGATGGAGTCTGCCAGTGGCTTGGAAGACGCTAGGTGTTTGCTATTGCTCTATTGCGGGCGAATCCACACCCCCCATCTTTGAGGGATTGGGGGCTGGATTTTGAGCGGCTAAGAAAAAAATTTGCTAATTAGGGGTGGGATTGGGGTAATGCTAGAGATCTCAAATCCCTCAAATTTGAGTTTTTCCTCGTTGGGGTAAAAATTGGAGGACTATTGGAGATGCTCTCGTACAGCTAAAAAGAGCACACGAACCAAACAAAAGCAAAAGTTGCATCCCACTTCCTAGCCACCACCCCACCTCCTGAATCCTAAAGAGGAAATCGTGCTTTCCGTCGGAAGGAAGAAGTCATGTTTTTTTCATTATGTCCTCTAACGCTTGGGGTCCAGTTAGAAGTGAGATAGAGATGGAGGTAGAGCTATGCCAAACACATCTACTCCATGGTGGATCCTAAATTCAGTTAGTTTTTTTTAGTAAGTGGAGTTGTCTCAAACATACCTTTAGTCGTTTGGTAGAAAATGCTGCAAAATGGCTGGAAGGGAGGTGCTTATTCACATGAAGCTCCGGAGATCCTGTTGAGACATGTTGACCAAGGAAGGTAGAGGAAGCCAAAGTGAGATACTTAAGGTAAATCAAAAGTGGAAATCTATACCTAATAATAAAGAGGCAAAATTTCAGCCCATTTTTTTCGTCCATCCATTTTTTTCGTCCATCGTCTCCTAACTAAATTCGTGGGTATGGAGTTTGTCTCTCTTCACGTCTATCTATATATAGGACATATATGTATGACATCGGAATATGACTAGGAATACTATTTATCTATTCCAAATACAAGATGTCCAAATAGGAGTACGTCCTGAAATAATCAAAATATGACAAGGAATACTATTTACTATTCTAAATACAAGATGTTCCGATCAGATTTCTTTTATGTTTGTTTTCAAAACTTGACACTACACGTATTTAAATTAGTTTCCGTTTCTTTTTTCTGTCTGATCGATCTCAATTCTTTTTATATCTCGTTTTTCTATAGGTAAGCCATCACGTTTCCATGTTTAAAAAAAAAGCCATCACGTTTTCTTTTTTTTTCCCTCGTGCTACTGTTCCAGTGTTGTGTTGTCCAATTGTTGCCGTGTCCGACTAGGATGACTACGCCTCGAACATAAAAGGAAACGGACATGCACACATTGTTATTTACTGTCTATAAGTTCAAATAGGAGGAGTACGTCCGCTGCTTTCATTTTGTTATTGAAGAACGTGCATCAAATCAAAATCAAGAGAAGAAGGGAGCCGTAATGAATAAAAGCAGCAAAAGAGAAATAAAGTAGTTGCCACGGACATCGCACTCGACACTAGCTGATAGAGGCATGCAGCCAAGCAGGCCGTCCCATGCCGGACAGGGCTATTCAGCCCAACCAAGAACAACATGGAAAGAAGAGATTTCAGTAGGAAAAAAAGATGAAATCACACGGGACTAGATTCGAAAGCAGAGAGATGTCTACAAAGATTGACGAACTCGATGTGTCTCAGCCGAACTCACTCGCAAAAGGTCTCCACCATCGCCGATTGTCGGGCCTCCATGGCTGGTGAACTAGCTGGTTGACGAGCCGCCTGCAGATGCTGCTACTGAGATTGGATGGGAACCCTCCACGGCCGTTAGCCAGCCTCACCAACCCCCGCACGGCGGCGATGTGAAAGGGCTTAAGAGCGGCAAGCGGCGGATGGTCGAAGCAAACAATTCTAACTTTTAGTCCACCAGATGGGGATAAGGTTGATGCCATTTTTATAGAGTTGCCCTCAACCTTTCTACATACTACATTAGATTTCTTATAGTATTGATAATTGCATGTCACTGGCTTTTAAAAAACACACAATATAATGTTTATATAGCGTACTAATTCATTTATATAGCGTACTAATTCACTGGTGCTCCCAATGGATTACTTGATTTTTAATTGATATTATCATTATAATTGGAAGTAAAAAGTTTGCAAGCGAGTCCTTGCGCTATGTCAATATGCAATGATTATTTAATTAGCAAAAACATATTGAGTCAAAATTTTATATAGCATTTTGCAGCTAGCACGTAAGATTGCAATGGAAACATAATGGTGTATAAATATAGCTTTCAAGAGAAAATAACATAAGTTTGTTAATATTTTGTCTAGGACTATAGTTTTCTTCCCATATAAGAACTCTTGGTAGCCTAATATTAGAGAGTGAAGAATTTCTTGCAACTCGTTTTTTTTTTTTTACTTTCCCAACTACACTTCTTTCTTCCGGTCCTTCTACTTTCTAATTTTTTCTTTGTATCATATATCTGATTAGGACTCATGACTCGTGTTTGTGTTATACAAGTTCAAATAATTTATGTCCATTGATAATACAAAATCTTGTTCAAACGCATATTAAGTTCCATACTAAATGGGCATGCATATACATCTAAAGTTGATATGAAGTCTAAATTCCCTAAATTCCCCACGTATTAGGACCCGTGGCAACGCACGGGCATGTTTCTTAGTAATAAAAAAACACGAGTGAAATCAATATATTCACCTAGGAAGTCAATGAAAAGACCTCAAAGGTTTCTCTCGTTAGTCTACACTCGTGGTTCTTATTAAAGTATCAAAGTTTACCATTCCTGTAATTCGTGTTCTTCTTAATGGAGAAAAAAATCCCCCTTCTCATTTCTTGTCTAAGTAATGTTCGATTTTTCCCTAAACTTGCCGTAGATTTTAAAAAAAAGAATTCTCGAACTTAAACACTTGAGAACTTACGCTCTCAACTTTTAAAAATGGATAAATACCCCCTTGATCATTTCAAAATGATTTCCTAGTTGGTTTTGTTAACATGGCAGTGGTTCACATGTCATGTGATTTCTTTTTTTATGTTAAAAAAGTTAACTTTTTTTCCATATTAAGTTAGATGAATACATAATTTATATTAAATTTTAGAGCTCAACGGATCTACATCTTTGTAGTTGTCAAGCTTTTATTTTAGATATTTTGGAGGCTCAAATATTCATGTTAAGCTATCAGATTTTGAAGTCCATTTTTAAATATGTTTCAAATGATCTATGATGTTGACATGGTCTATTCCAAACTTGTAGTTCTCAATACCATACACAGCTTTGTTGTTAAAAAACTTCTTTTTCTTTGAGGTCATATAGAGGCCTAAAAATATTTTTTTTATCAAAATTTAAATTTCATTTTAAAAATTCTCAAATAACCTTCAAATTTGACATGGTCTGCACCAAAGTCATAGCTCTAAATATGATCTAAAAAACTATAGTTGATAAATTTTTATATTATTATATTACACTTAAAGGTTCATTTAATTTCTCACATTACAAAAATCATTTTTTCAATTTTTAAAATGACCTAAGACATGGTTTATATACAAGTTATAGATCCAATGCGATCTATAAATTTTGTTGTTGAAAGACTTTTTACTGAGATCATTTAGAGGTTAAATATTTATTTTAGGTTCTTTAAATTCAATTTTTAAATTTTTTAATTGCCTCGGATGAAGACACACTCTATAGAAAATTTGTAGTGCTTGAAGAGATCTAATACCTTTTAGTTGTTTTTTTCCATTTGAGATTATTTGGAGCTTAACCACCATGAAATCCATTATGAACTATTTAGGGTGTAATTGATTTGGTTTTGAAAGTTATGGGGGTAGAATATCCACAAATTAGACTTTTCTCTTGAAACAAAAAGAAGTCTGCTATAGAGTTTGAAAATGCTTTGTTGTTTGCATTCTCTAGAGTACACCTCAACAATGCAAAACATATGTAACCTGCATTTTTTGTTGCCTTCTTCCAAAGAATTGCAACACCCTAATTTTGAATCTTCCATTTTTTAAAGGTTTGTTAGAATAAAATAGTTATGGCTAAATTTATACCAAAAATAAAAAAAATGTAAACTAAATTAATATGAATATATGTTATGAAAATTTTACTTTATTCATGCTTCTTGCACTAATTTTATTGTTTGAAAAATAAGTTTATAAAAAACTCTCGGTTAAGGCACGATTAGATTTGTTCTATTTCTAAAATAGAATAATAATGTTTAGTTGAAAGCAAGCATAAAAACTATTTCAAAAACTTACTGTCAATATTCAAAACTCAAATACTCTAAAGGAGTTTCAAATGTTATTCGATTGGTTTAAAAGGTTTGAATTTTAAAACCTCAAAACGATTATATAATTCAATGGATTTTAACCCCCTTTTTTTTTGTTGTGGGCCGAAAACCCATCTCTCTTAGCATCACCTTTCATTTTCCTTTTCATTTCGTTTATTTTATTTTCAGCCTATTTCTCTCTCTCTCTCGGGCCAAATTCTGAACGACCCACTTCCACTGCCGCGCTCCCTGCCTCTTTTTTTTCCTTTCTAAGCCGGGGCCCATTTCCAGCTCATAGGCCGCCAATCCAACAGCATTAGTTAGGCTTCCTCTCTCTCCAACCCATTGGCCATGTGGACTTGTGGAGTCTGTCCAGGCTAGCTCTTTGATCAACCTGCTCCTAGAATATCTCTTTGCTGGTGGACATCTATTTTGGAACGATTTGCTGAAAGACACACTCGGTAAATTGGTTGGTGAATACTATGCCTAGCAAAATACTTTTATAAAATAAATATAAAATTATATAAATGCTCTAAAATTATACCATAAAATCTTCTAGACTCTACATGATGAGAATTACACAAGTAAAAGATTATTTTGCACCGAAAATAACTATTTTGTCTCCCTTCGTAGATAAACAAAGTTAATCATGGTTAATTTGTTCTTGTATTTGTAGGACACTAAAAATCTTGGAAAAATCATGGAATGCATACATCACTAAATTATGACCATGCTAAAAATATCAGCTCAAACTAATAAAGTTCATAATTGTATATTTGGCATGATCGAGTTATAGATTTATCTCCTGTCAAGCTGAATTAATATATTAAATTAAACTACTAGCTTAGTAAATGCGATGACACGACATAATATTGATGAAGAGCGAGGACCAAAGTTTCATGGGAGAAAAATGAGTTTCACGAGGATGAAAACAACACACAATGTTTGGAACACATCAGATCCTTGAAAACCAGGACATGAAACCTCTTATGAGTCTGAAATGTTCCTGACAAGAACATCGCCTCTATGTTAGGACCCCTCGAAAATCAACCATATCAAGTTAGATACACCACAGGGAATGTGTTATAGAAAAAACTATTCAAAATAAAGGAGATCCGGAAAGGTGTTTCTTTGAATCTATTCTTGGTATGTATATGGATATAAATAAGAATCAAATAGAGGTATTTTTTAGATGCTTATAGGATTACGTGATGATTCATTGTGAGAAGAGGTGGAATCTAGTGGAGGCCAAGGTGATTTTCTTGCATGGTTGCATGACTCCATACAAGTTGCTGAATAAGTCTTTTGTCTAGTAGTATAACCTTTTTAAATAAATAAACATCTGCACCTGTATAGGTTTAATGGGATCTAATGACATTTATTTAGAATTATCGTAAATAGCACTCTTTTTTTATTATAAATCATAACATGTTTTGATTTTTTTTTAACGTATGTAGCTTTTACCATACACTTATGTAGTTATATATACGCTGTGTTTAGTTTATAAGAAAAGTGTGTTTAGTTTATAAGAAAAACAAGGGAATTTTGCGAACAATGTTAGAATTTGCTATTCAACATTGAAAACAAAATTTGCTAGGTGCCATTATGAAATCACGATTACTAGTTGTAACACACCGAAAAAAATATTTTATTGATTTTCTTAGATTTGAGGAGGGAGAGGATGAAGTGTTGTTTTGCCCTTTGTTCAGTATCTCGTAGCACAATTTTTCTAAAATCAAAATATCTTATAATTTAGACGGAAAAGTAGTACTCTTTGTATCCCTTATATTTGTCGTCGTGAGAAACATGCTGATCAAATTCTCTCAACTTTGATTGTTTATACAAATTATCCGTAATATTTATGTCTCTAGATTCAATGAGATATCTAATAATATTAATTATATATCATAAATATTAATTATATTTGATCTAAGTTGAAGACTCATGTGAAAATATAAAAAAAAAGAATGGAGGGAGTATATATTTTTATGAATTTCGATTAAACTGTGAGTTCGAACTTTCGAAGGATACAACTTTTTTATTAACGTACAGCCACGCTTTCGCTCGCGAAAGAGAAACGCAGAAGGCAGAACAAACCGAACTCGCTCGTTCTCCCTACTCGCGTCTTCTCGTCGACAGCTCCGACTCCGAAACCCTACTCCGCCGGCGATGTCGTCATCCGGCGCCCCGGCAGCGGCAGCGGCGATGGCCGTGGACGACGCGGAGGACGACCAGCTCGCCTCTATGTCCACGGAGGACATCGTCCGGGCCTCCCGCCTCCTCGACAACGAGATCCGCGTCCTCAAGGTGAGCGAGCCCAGTCCTAGATCGGATCCCCGCGGTCTGTCCCCGCGGGTTCGCAATCCTCGTTCGTTCGGCGTTGGGGTCTGCGTCTGATCCGCGGGGAGTTTTTTTTTTTTTTTTCTCCGGCGGCACCCAGGACGAGTTGCAGCGGACGAACCTGGAGTTGGAGTCGTTCAAGGAGAAGATTAAGGAAAACCAAGAGAAAATTAAGCTCAACAAGCAGCTGCCCTACCTCGTCGGCAACATCGTTGAGGTTCAGTTTCCTTCCATTCTGTAAAACCCGTGCGTTTGGCTGTTATCTTGAGTTAATTTGAGGCCAGGGATGTGAATGAGTGAAAATGATGTGGACTATTGTCGCATGATTTGGTGTAACAGCATACTTATAGAACTGCTTGTTCTATTATATTGTGTTTGTCCTTATATAATTCATGTTAGATTAGATCTTTATATGCACCAAGGCCGCACTTAATTTGGAACATAAAACACGTTCCTTTTGCTCAGCCACTTCAAATTAGTCAGGGTAGTTTGTATTTAGTATAGCTGTATAGCAGTGATTCTTAATTTGAGTGACCGTGATCTGGTTAGGAATCGTGACATCCAGAAACTTTGAACTTGATAACTGGTTAGTTTCAATTACCTTAGCTTTCAAAATTTTGGAAGTCTATTAGTCCCTATACAATGATTAAATTTGAAGACTTGGTGGCTTTATAGATCTGTGGATCTATGGAGCATTCAAGTATCTCACGTCTTAAATGAACCGTGACATGTATTCTTGTAGATTACTGTGCTGCACTCCTTGTCCTTTGGAGGTGATGATAACAAAATTTTTATTCCTTATCATTTGGAGGCAGGGTGTCTGTATGTTTCCTTTGTTTATGGGTTACTCATATGATTTGTCCTTTTTCTGAACTGTTTTAGATCTTGGAAATGAACCCTGAGGATGAAGCTGAGGAGGATGGTGCTAACATTGATTTAGACTCACAAAGGAAAGGAAAATGTGTTGTTCTGAAGACCTCCACAAGACAAGTGAGAAATCTATTCTCTGATCATTAGGGTCATGTCTTTTGCTGTTCTTTTTTTTTTTTTTTTTTTTTTCTCTGTAATACTGTATGCGGTCCACCTTCTAAATATTTGACCACTAATATTCATACAACGTGAAGATTTATCACATGAAAATATAGTACAGTAGATTATATATATATATATTAGAAGTGCAACCAACATTTTATTGTTGCTAAATTGCTAATGCACATGTGCAAAGGGCACTCAAGGGTATGTATTGGGTACCCAGGACAATTATAGTCATATAAGACATTTGGGTTATCATTAGTTATGTCTACTACTTTCGATCAAGATAGTCAATTTTTGTTTAAAAACCATTTTCGGTATTGATGTATTGTCATGTCTGACCTGAATAACAATTTTATGTTGTAATGGTTCTGGTTTACGGATTATCTCAGTAATGAATTGTAAATAATTGCAAAGTGAGTAATGTATTGTACTCCCTCCGTTTCAAATTATAAGTCGTTTTGACCTTTTTGGCACAACCATTTTGCTATGTATTTAGATATAATAATGTTTCTAGATAAATAGCAAAATAGATGAACAAAAAAAAACCAAAGCGACTTATAATTTGGAACGGAGGGAGTATATAACTGCAAAGTGGGAATATGTTGAAGCAGTCATAATTTATTGATTCTTTTGGCAAAAGAAACAGTTCTGTGATATGCTTGTCCAGCTTTCACATTGTGCTCTAAATCAGTAATACATCTTTTCTTCTGCGTTCACCTGCCTGGCCTTGCAGGTGAGGGAGTATGTATTTTGCTTCGTCTTAATTCCCATCCTTCCACATCGCTTGTCAAATCATTTCTGATTCTCAAAATTTAAAGCAATGAAACATTTTGTGAACTGTCTTTTTTGTATGGTCTTGAGTTTATGGAATCAAACTCATTGCTGCAAAAATATTTTTTCTTGTCTTGAACTCTTGATGATTGCAGACTATATTCCTTCCTGTCGTTGGGCTAGTGGACCCTGATAAGCTAAAGCCTGGTGATCTGGTTGGAGTCAATAAAGATAGCTACCTTATACTAGATACATTGCCGTCAGAGTATGATTCACGAGTGAAGGCAATGGAGGTAGATGAAAAGCCCACTGAAGATTATAATGACATTGGAGGTCTTGAAAAGCAGGTATTTTACTGAGTGAATGTTGAAACTTTGTTAGTTCCCTCTTTATCAAATGGTAATATTTGGAGTCAATTGTTGCTCTTTAGGGAATAGCTGAGCGAGTTCTATTAGTTATAATGTTTTGTTGCTTATCTACTACTTGTATCCTTTGAATCTTATGTGATATGTGATTGAATATAGATTCAAGAACTCGTGGAGGCAATTGTACTGCCCATGACACATAAAGACCGGTTCCAGAAGTTGGGTATTCGTCCTCCAAAAGGAGTTCTTTTGTATGGACCACCAGGAACTGGCAAGACACTCATGGCTCGTGCATGTGCTGCCCAGACGAATGCAACCTTTTTGAAATTAGCTGGTCCACAGCTTGTTCAGGTAATCATTTTACTTAAGCTCTGTTCCCTTCCCTTTCTTGTGTGTTTGTTATATTGACTTGAATCCTGTGGTACACTGCTGCTCCATTTCATGTTACCATATTTATACTGCAACTTCTGTTTCTCTTTGTTCATTCCCCGAAGTTATTGTTGACTTTCTGCCATAGCTTCTTTATTTCGTTGCATCATCCTGATTAATTTCCTTTTTATGTACATGAATAGTTTTTTTTCCAGTTACCATTCCAGAAAGTGCTGTTATTTTGTTAGTTTCAGTTGTCCCCTGTACGGCATTGGTCTTAAAGCAATATTTCCCTTCTGCCAAGGTTCTCAGAATCAAGTTGGGAATGTCTTGGTGCTTTCTACCTTCTGTACATTGTTTGTTTGTTAACTTGTCTAGGGCCATTGTGTTAATGTCTTAGTAAGCTTTTCATACATACCATATTGTTACTGTTGATGAAAATGGAGTTTATCGGTTCAAAGTTTCTTTGTTGAAGTTTAGTCAATCACTTGATGAATTGAGAATTGTCAGGATTTTTGTGTATTATTTGTTGTCTCTATATTTTATAATTGGATTTGGAAATAAAAGGAAATTAAAGCTGCATGGTTTAGTGGTCTCACTAAAATATTATTCTGATTGGGTGACTAACTTTGTCCATCTGGTCCATTTTCATTCAAGATACATTGGAGATATTTGCTTTGCCATGTGCAATCTGTTTTATTCTGATCCTATCTTGAGCATAGTTTATACTTTCGAGTACAGTAGTAATGATGCTCTTGCTGGTTCAGATGTTTATTGGCGATGGAGCAAAGCTTGTCCGGGATGCATTCCAGCTTGCCAAAGAGAAAGCTCCTTGTATTATATTCATTGATGAGATAGATGCCATTGGCACCAAGCGTTTTGATAGGTATGTCTTTTATGACATTTTCAGCCCTTGCATGGTTTTATTCCTGTTTCGGCTGATGATACCCTTTATTATGAGATGAAAAATATTAATCGCCTGCACAGGATCACAGAAAGCAGAACACTTTCTATGTTTCAACTTATTGTAAACAAATTATTCTTATCACAAAGAAGCATATCTGATGTATGCTCCATAATTTTGTTCTCTTGGTACAGTGAAGTTAGTGGCGATAGGGAAGTTCAGCGAACTATGTTGGAATTACTGAATCAACTGGATGGATTCAGCAGTGATGAGAGAATAAAGGTCATAGCTGCAACGAACCGTGCTGACATCCTTGACCCTGCTCTGATGCGATCTGGACGGTTGGACCGAAAGATTGAGTTCCCTCACCCATCTGAAGAAGCCAGAGCTAGAATCTTGCAAGTTGGTCTCCACAACTTATGTTCAGTTTTCTGAAGCTTGTGAATGAATGATGTTTTTGCTTTACTCAGTAGGCCATTTACCAACTAATGTGTTCTGTATGGTGCTCTGTAGATTCATTCAAGAAAAATGAATGTAAATCCCGATGTCAACTTTGAAGAATTGGCTCGCTCAACAGATGACTTCAATGGAGCACAGCTAAAGGCAGTCTGTGTAGAAGCTGGTATGCTCGCTCTACGGCGGGATGCTACAGAGGTGAGCCTTCTGCTCCACCATAAGCACATTATTCAATTATATTTGGTTCTTTGCGAATGTGGTAGGACCAGAATCCCTTACATCGATGACATTTGTAGGTTGGTTATTGACTCTTTTTTGTGATGATTGTGATTTCCTAACCTGATGTTTGCTTGCACAGGTAACTCACGAGGACTTCAATGAAGGAATCGTACAGGTCCAGGCGAAGAAAAAGTCAAGCTTGAACTACTATGCTTAGACTATATGACAAAAAAAATATATGGACCATAAGTTGTTTGTAACACTACTGTATGAATGATTGAAGCTACGTTTTTATGTTTGCTTTGAGATGCAATTTTTCTTAGATTATATCAGGTCTTATCTTCAGCCTCTGGCTCGCCAGAAACCCGTTTGTTCACCATTGATGTTGAGAATCGAATGATATGTTGCATTGGCGTGTCATGATGGCTAACGTGTATCCTGAATGAACAGCGTATTGCTTTCATGTCCCATGGAGTAGTTGCCATATGTTACATGAAAATTTGTCATGTCTACCACTGTAGGTTGAACGTACCTTTATTATTTTTGCCGAAGCAGTTAAGGCATGTTTGGTAATAAAATTTTGATTAAGCTTATCAATGGAAAAATTATAGAGGAAATCCTAGAAGATGGCATACGCTTTTTTCTAAGCTTAATTGGCTCATCGTATATACTAGACAACATTAGTCAATACGTGGTAGTTGTAAATCTCCTTACCATGCTTGGTTATGGAGTTATTACGCTGGCTACATGAATGCGTGTATACAACATACATAGTTCGTAATCAAGTTTTTACACATGAATATGTGTCTACCATATTTTTTTAAAATTTTCTTCTTGTTCGATGATGAAGTACACAAGCCTGCTTTGTTACAGTAAAACACATGTTGCCATCGTAAAGGTAAAATAAACACATGACCAGGAATTCATTACATATTTGGGCTCTTTTGAATATACCCATTCCATATGGTTCACCCACTCCATGAGAAATGATTGATCCAAACAAGCCCTTAAATATTGCAAGATATCTTCATTTTACTGCTCATAGAGACATCGACAATATACCAAGCAGAACGAAGAAATGGCAACACGCTATTACACGAACACATACATACATATATACATAATAGTAACTCAAAAGGTTTTGCTATGATGAAATTGTTCCCACTACTGTGGGACATAACACTTACTACATGTATATATGATGGACTAATAGGTTGCCATGAACCATAGGGTACTAGGCTAGATATAAAGCCTAGTTCATCATCTTCCATTGACCAACAAGAAAATCTCCCTCTTAATCACGGTTCAATTTTGTCTTGCTCCCAACCGCATCCATCACTAGTGCCAAACAAGAACCACTAGCCCCACCTTTGTCTAAGGTAGTGGCTTGGCTACCGCTGCTGCTTGCCTGGTCGGTACAACATGGGCATGGAAAGCATATTTGCTTAGTCAGGCTACTCATGGTGACAAATTGGCTACTAGAGCCATAGTGGTTTGGATTGTAGGTTCCACTGGTGAAGGTGAGCCCCTCTAGGCTTGAAGCATTGTTTTGCACTTTGGGCTCATCAGTGCAGAGGACAACCTCATTGATGCTACTGCGTTGCCTCTTGGTAGTGTTCTCCATCCTTCGGAAATATTTTTGGGTGTGGCTGGAGATTTGTATTGGTGTTCTAGTTTTAACAAAGTGCTTGGAGATGTTCTTCCAGTCACTTCGACCATACGCACGCAAACCGTAGAGGAAATTCCTACATTGAGACATTGTTCAGAATGAAACATTGCATATAATCCAGACAAATCTCAAATGCCTCATCATAATCAATACCACACGCAAACCGTAGAGGAAATTCCTACATTGAGACATTGTTCAGAATGAAACATTGCATATAATCCAGACAAATCTCAAATGCCTCATCATAATCAATACCACACGTGACATTCTAACATATGTAACAATAATTTGAATGAAAGATGTGACAAGCATTTCCAAAATAGGGGAAAATAAATAAATAGATCAAAAGTCATGAACATCTGAAATAAATTGAGAGTACATAGAAAATCATTACTTATGTTCATCCATGGTCCATAATCTTCGGCGCTGCCGCTCCTTCCGAGGATCTGGTTGGTTTTGCAGATCCTTCCCTGCCTTCCTCTTGGCCCTCCTCTCCTCCACCAAATCACCACCCAATATGTCCATGGTTGGACCCTACACTGGCATCCCAAACTTGTGATTAACAAGATTGCGACCCGCCATTGCATGCTGGTTACCACTCAACATCATCTGCATCTTCTCCACCATGAGATCAGCATACAAGTGTATTACCTTATGCTTCTCCTTCATGGGAAATCTTTCTTGCAGCATGTCCACAATGTCAGTTTGCTTATTGTTCATATCATTGGCATAGCTAGTATTGGCACTATGGCTAACTATGAGATCTTTCACCATTTTGATCTCACAAGAATTCCACTCTCCATATTTGGGATCCATGAGTGCTACACACGATAGATGATATTATGAACTCTGAATCTAGTTGTTGGTTTGAGGAGAATGGAAATCATAAGGCCATGTATTTATAGGCCATGTGGTGAATCTTTTTGTCCTGGATTTTATTAATTGTCCAAACCCGGTATTGAGCAAACTGTGTGTTTTAATATAATAACTCAAAGATATCAAGTCGTGCGAATATTTTTATACTTACGGAATAATATCAAAGATAGCACTTCTATCTCGTCGATGTAATAGTAGCCCACTTTGGTCATGGAAATGAGGTGTCAAGGGACACGTGTGGACACCCACATATGTAATTGTTGATGGGTCTGGCTTTTGGATGCATATAGACATACCACCATCGCCACCGCTCTTAGGCACATAGTGTGGTAGTGGTAGTATATCTGTGCTTGATTGCATTGACTACTATCAGTTGACTCTAGTGTTGGTGGATTTTCATGATTGTGGTGCTTCATAGTATGCTACACTTACAAGATATACCTATTTCTATCCAGATTCCTTGGATAGTTGCTACTAAGTAGATGATCATGGACAATTCAAATTTTGTATATGCGTGTTTTTCTCATGATATAGTATTGACAGTTGTATATGCATGATATTCACATAAAATGAGCACGAAAGTAAGTTAAATTCTTTTAACAAATAGTTACATTTGCAAGACACCGTGTCTATAAATGGTTTGGTCTTTCCCCCATTAATTCCTTGAGTAGTTTCTCTAAGTGACCCACGAATGACCAAATGCATGTTTGAGACCTTCACGACTAGTGTATGATATAAGGTATTCTACATAATAAACTAACTAATTTGGTAACAAATATTTTGATTGTGTCATATAGACTTATTATGGTCAATATGACACAAACCATTGGTGGCCCTGCTTACAAAAGGTTGCAGGTGCTCATATTAACTAATTGACATGACCACTGTTTGGGTGGCTCAGGTCATTGTCGTCATGCCATTGGCTACCGTTGGCCTAGGCTGTTCATCATGGGGGAGGCTCCTGCCGACATCAGTGTGACACTAGCCGAAATCGTCACAATCCATTTTTTCTACGTGTAGCATACTAGTGAGCCTGAGTCCCTCGCTGTGTGGCTTGCAGCCTCATCTGGGCCAAGTTCCGGCACTGCTGCAAGTGCTCTGTAGTTGTCCTGCTCGCCTGACTTGGCTACCACGGTAGCTTGTTGCGACCTTCCGTTGGCAGGGTCCATTGCATATATATGTTGGTTCGTGTTTTGCTCCGGTGCAATGCAAAGCAATTGACTACTTTACTACTTCTTCGAGACTCGCTACCCTTGCTAGGGTCGATTTCATGTTCGATTCTTGGATGCAACCTCCAGACTTGGAATGCACTAAGGAGTCCCTCAAAGGTCTTTATCGTCATTGGGTGGTGAAAGTGTTCACTACGTTCCCAATGAGACATCTGGAAGGCCTTCCAACAACATTGAGAGATCCGAAGTTAATTAACTTACTCAAATCTATACACACCAATCAATCTATACACCTATCTTGTGCTCTTGAGATGCATTATCTTGAAGTAGGTCTAGTCCTCTCTTGATGTTCAATGGCTTCTGCTATGTAATTGGGAATGTATTTTCAAAATCTATGTACTCTAGTTCTAATGTCCTAATATACCGTACTACCCTTGTCCACAAAAACAATACAATTCTCGTATTTCAAGGAGTTAAACTATTTAAACTTTGACTAAAATTATATAAAAATATGCTAATACCCATGAAATAAAATAAGTACCATTAGATTATTTTTTGAGGTTATGATTAGATTAACCATAGAATATACTCCCTCCGTCTCAAAAAGAATGGCGTTCTCGCTTCCCGAGAAACAACTGCCGGTAATTTTTATAAATAATAAATGTCTTTGATTAGTATCATAATTAGTATCATCGAAAAAAAATCTTTAGATCTAGTTTTTTAATAAATTTATTTAAAGATATAAATATTGTACATATTTTCTGCAAATCGAGTCAAACTTGTGCCACGAACACCCAAAACGCCATCCTTTTTTTTGGAACGGAGGGAGTACTTTGCATTTTGGAACGGAGGGAGTACTTTGATAATAAATTTAGTTGAAGACATAAATACTGATACTATTTATTATAAACTTTGTTAAAGTTGAACAAGTTTAACCAGCACGTTTCCTATAATTGCAGTTTTTCGGAGGAGGTGTTATGAGCTTTCTAAACAAGGAAAAGCTGAGGTACCGGTTTGAGATTGAAATGATGAAACCTCCCATATGACCATCATACTAAACATGACGTGACGCTCGAATCCGGCCTTTTCTTGGCTGATCGGCCCATTTGCTCTAGCCCAGGGAACTTTTGTGGCACACATCGACGGGACACTCCGACACGCTACGGCCTCTCTCGGCGGGGGCCGGCAACAAGCCGGGGGGCAGCAGCACAGAACTGCAGCAATGGCGTCGAGTTCGGCCATGGATTTGGCGATGGGCCCCGGCGTCCTCCTCCCTCGCAGCGCGGTCCCATGCGCCTCCTTCACTCGGGGAAGGGGAAGGAGCGCGAGCGGGAGGAGGAGCAGGAATCTGGTGCTTTCCGCTTCCTTCTCCAACGGTACCTGCATGATCCCCTTTGTTCGATGCCTTCTTACACTGTAGTAGGTTAGTTTTTGAATTACTGGAGTGTATGTGCTTGAGTTCGGTCCACAAATTTGGTATATCTTGAGCTGAAGAACTGATGTAGAGGATTTAATCTTGGTCAAAGTGTCAAACACTGTATCCTAGTGTTACTGAATTTGTTGTAGTCTCTAGGGTGCGAACTGTTCAGGCGTGCCCGAGTGAGTTGTTTCAAGAAAAATAATTTGTGGGTTCTGATTCCATAGTTCATTTCAAACTCATCGGAAGTCCATTTTAGTTTTTTTTAGCAAATTCACGCTACCTGATACAGAAGCAGCTACAAAGAAATTAAGGGGAAAAGAACAGTTAGGGAATGAGTCTCCTGCAGAATATATGTCTCCTGATACAGAGATACTAATTTCATTTAATTTCCCTGGACACACGACATATGTTGGCACACCAACTGTTTCAGCATGCTAACATGTGGTGTGTAAATCTCCAAATCAGCTTCTTTTCTTGTGTGGGAAAGGATTACCAGCAGAGTTCATGGTGCTGAATGTATAAATGGGTCTAAATTTTCACGATGCAGGTGCAGCAGTGCCATCCCTGACAACTGACTCAGAGAAGAAGGGCCCAGTGATAATGGAAATTCCACTGGACCAAATCCGAGGCCACTTATGCGAACACGTGCCAATGATCCAGTCAAGGTGCAAGAACTCATGGACAGTATCCGTGTCATCGGCCTCCAAGTACCTGTGGGTATCTATATCTGTATCTTTTCCTTTTATATTTCTTCATCCATGAGATCACGAGTACAATAATTGGTTAGTCCTGATCCATCTAGTTGGGTTTTCAATCAGATTCGAGCACTCTTCTTAGGAATAGCATGTGTGAATCATCTTGTGATTAAATTCTGAGCCAATGCATATACATGTTCCACATTGCTGAATTCATTGAATCACAAAAATATGTTTTTCTTCACAAGCAAGCAGATTTTTATTTGGCCAATGTTTCATTGAAGTTCATGTTGATATGTACTCCCTTCATGATATGACATTATGCCAAAGTTGGCAGTTCTCTTAAATATGTGTGGATGTACTTCTTTCTTCAAAAATTGTTCTTTATTGTTAGAATTATAGATACAACATGAGATAAGTATGACCATTTCCTCGTGATCCAATAAGAGCTGTTCGCAGTTCGCATATACATCACAGTTATCTGAAAAATGGGACACAATGAAAAAATGCATTATCAATGATGAAAAAAAAAAACTATGCATTAGACTTACTAAACTCTTATAAACTCACAAAACAGCAGAAAAACACCAATTTAGTACGATTGAGCTGTGCTAGGATCTGTAGACATCTGTTTCCCAAAAAAAAAAAAAAAAAAAAAAAAAAAAGCTGAGCAACATTATGGAGCACATTGCTGGACTTTCTGGCTGCTATGATTCTTACTTGGCTCAGTTTCTTCACTAATGCAGATTGATGTGCTGGAGGTCGATGGGGTCTACTATGGTGGGTAGTCCAAGATTCCAGAACCAATTTGTTACTCATGCTCTCATTATTTGGAGGTCTAGAACTCTAGATCCATTTTCCCTGCACTGAATATTCTCATGTGTGATCTTCAGGCTTCTCTGGATGCCACCGCTATGAGGCTCACCAGCGCCTTGGTCTCCCGACCATACGCTGCAAAGTTCGTCGTGGGACAAAAAGAAACACTTAGGTGAGAGCATCTTCAGCCAGCTTGGACAGTTCATTCCATTTTGAATTGCTTGATGCACTGAACTTCAGTCTGCTCTTTCAGGCACCATATGCGATGAGTTGGATGTTATTGATGACTACTTCAGCAGGAAAGTGATCTGCATATCTGAGCTAAAACAAAACCTTCCATGGTCTTTTTCATCGTCTGTAAAATTCCATACCTATAATTCTGTAAATGTTACCCAAACACATTGGTGAATAGTAGTACTTCTGTACTCAGCAGCAAGAGGAAATGTTAATTCTTCCTGCGACATTCTTTTCGATCAGTGGATCTTCCATTTACATGGGGTAGGACAAATGGATGAGTAGCTGATGTAATTCGAGGTTGGTGGATCAGTACCACCTACTCAGTAGATCATTCCATTTCTATATAATTCCTATGAAGTTCATAAATTCCAAAGTGAGCCTAAGAATGAAAATGGTGGGGTCTTTTTCCGATGAAACAGGTTAAATTTTGAACACTCACAACCACAAGAAAAGGGCTCGGTGGAACAAGAAGAGTCAGAAAAATAGGAAAATTGGCGCTAGAAAAAGGAAGATGCTTGTAGCTGTAGCCCAGTATGGAGTTTGGGCCGTGATCGCAATTTCGCTCTAGTCGGGCCCAATTAACTAACCACTCCCTTCTTTCTTGTCATCAAAGACACGCGCACTCTCTCCTAAACCCTCCACTCTGCAAAGCGGCTCGCTTTGCTTTAACACGCGCGCACCCGAGCCAAACGCGCACGCACCCGAGGGAGACGGCGACGGAGATGGATTCGGCGGCGGAGGAGTGGCGGCGGAAGGAGCCGGAGTCGGCGAAGCGCACCGAGAAGATGGAGGTGGAGGTGGAGAAGGAAGCCAGAGGGGATGGTAAGGTCTGGAGGGGAGGCGCGGAAGCGGAGGAGGAGGTGGTGGCGGACGGGGGCGGGGGAGACGTGTACAAGTGGGAGGAGGGCGGAGCGATCGGTCGGAACTGGAGGATGCAGGGGCAAGGGTACCAGAGGCAGCCGTTCGAGGAGGGGTACCGCCCGTTCTGGAGGCCGAGAGGCGGAGGCTGGAGCGGGAGGGGAGGAGGTAGAGGGAGAGGAGGGTTTCAGTTTCAGCGCGGCCCTTGGTACGGCGCCGTGTAATTGCCTCTTCCCTCCCTTCTCCTCGGTCCTTGCTGCATCTAACACGGTTTTGGGCATGTTTGGTTAGGGTTCTTGGTGATTCGTGTAGTTGTGCTTGGTGTGCGATTCTTTACCGGTGATGATGCATTTATTGCCTGTTCTTGGTGGGGAAAAATTGTTGGCATTTCACCTTGTTTAATTGCTTCTTAGTTCTTGCTATCTGGAATTCTGGATGTGAATGTGGTGGGGTTTAGGGCGATCTTCACTACATAGTGCAGCGGTGGGCTGTTAATTCTTTTTTGGTACCTGTGCCATGGGCATGAGATGTAGGCATGTAGCCTTTAGGGCACCTATGCTTTGTTGCAGTTTCTAACACATACTTGTTTCAGATGCATGTGTGGTTTTTTATACTTCAGTTTCTTGGTGCAATTATGGAAGAGAGGATACCACCTGGTTCAGGGGCCTTGTGGGTTCAACCCTAGTTCCGGATGATTTTTCTGCTGTTATTACGAATTCAGGATACTGCATGTTTGGTTCCAGCTCTACCAGAAATACTACATAGCAGATTGCCCATTGTTACCCCGGAGTTATAGACTTATAGTAGCTGTTCAGTGTTCATGATTGCTTTCTTTGAACATCCATGGTTTTGGGATTTTGGAAACTTTTATTATCTGATCCATCATCCATGCTTGCTCTGTTAGCATTATTGAACTGTTTCTTGCAATGGAGAAAAAAAAAAAAAAAAAAAAAACAGACCGAGTGCTGGTGGCTTCCACATGAGTGGGGTCTGGGGAAGGAATGACCGAGGCAAGCCTTACCCCTGCATTTGCAGAGAGGCTGCATCGAACAATGTTTCTTGCAATGGAGAAGGCTAACCAATTTTTGGTGTCAGTAACATTGTGCTTTTATTCTGTTAATTCTGTAATTGTTGGTGTATGTGTAGATCTTGATCATTGTTAGCATGATTGAAAATGTCAAGACTTACTATGAGTTCAGTTGCTCCCAAATCTTCAGAAGTTAGCTACCGAATGCCTTTTTTGGATATTACTATATTTTCTACCATTTTAATGGAATCTGCAATGCAAAAATGAAACACTTTTAACGAGCCTGTAGTATAAGATGCAACTGTTATCAGCATGTGGACTTGTTTGCAGCATGTATTTCATCTTTGAATGCTGTGTTTATGTACTGTTATTGTGTTTTCTTTCATTTGAAGGAATCAGCAGCACCAAAAATCAGACATCTCTAACAATCCTGGAGTATATGGTGGTGCAATTATCATCTGCAATCATGAGATTAAGCGGCAATTCTTCGAACAGAAACATTTTGCCCTTCCTGGTTATGCGGCAACTTTTATAAAGAAGATCAGAGCTGGTATGCTTCTCTTTCTGTTTGAGCATGAGGAGAGAAAACTCTATGGAGTGTTTGAGGCAACTTCAGATGGAGCACTGAACATTCTTCCTGATGCATGTGCTTCATTGTGCAAGCTTCGACCAGCTCAGGTAAGTATGCTTTTGCTTTTGGCTTTTTTTCATGGTTTTACCAGTCCAGTGCTTCATGTTCTTTGGCAGGCCCAATTATTCATTGCTTCATGTTACCTTTCTATGCATTATTTGTTTTTTTGTTAATTCATTGACTTAATTGTTGCTTTGTTTTGGTTTATCATGTGTGAACATTCTGATAAAGGTTCTTTTATTTTGCATACCTTGTCTCTGAAATTCAGGTTCTTTTCAGAAGAGTTTGGTTTTGTAAGCCCCTAACTGAAGCTGAATTTTCTGATGCCATTAAAGGACATTGTCTCCTCCCTCAAAGGTCCTTCTTTGGTATATCGTACCAACAGGTTCGCTATTTCTTGTTTGTGATGTAACTCAGCTATTGCCGTTAATTACAAATTACTTGCTACTTAGGATTTTGTGGTATATCATACCAACTAGTTCCATGTTTCTTATTGTGATGTAATTCAGCTATTGCTGTTAATTAGAAATTACTTGCTACTGACCTTAGGATTTTGTCATGTACAGGTTCTGAGTCTTGTGGACTTATTTTCTTCAAGAATGATCAGGCTTCAACCCTACCAAAAACCAAAATCAAAAGTTTTATGGGACTACAAAATCTCTTTGGCTCGTACTGGTCGAGAATTCAGGTTAAACACTCATAGCAATGGTTTTAGTCGTCCGTCTTCTATGTTCTGCAACAACAGAATCTCTTTACCACACATTCCATTCATGTATGCCAAACACAATGGCAAGCATGCTGCTCTTAAACATGAGTCCTCTCTACACCGTTGCCCTAAGCATGTGGTCTTTAAGTCACCAGATATCATAGAAAAAAATCAAGCCAGATGATGCTGATTATATACCACTTGAGCTAGATGATTGCAACTCAGACAGTGATGGAAATCAATCAGCTTTGATGGGGACTGTAAGCTTCCATTCAACAATGGAGAGTAACATCAGCTGTGAAGATCAAGTTCCCAAACCATTTAATGGAAAACACACTGAGGACAATAGGTGTTGTTCACCTGTGCTGAACCAAAGGTTCATTTCTGAAAGTGAAACTGGAGGCAGCGAATCAGAGTTGCAGGCCAAGGGGTGCAAACAGAAGGGAACCATTCAACTGGAACTCTCAGATGTCTTATCCCCGAAGAGAGCTTTCAGTTTGGCAAAAAGTATCATTTAGCTTTGGTGGCAATGGGATTTCTGTTAATTCTGATAAAGCATCATCATGCATGCCTTCACTTGCTGGAATACGACAGAACGGAGAAGCAGTTTTGAAAGAAAGGAAGGAACAGATTGGCTTTTCTGCCCGTGACATTCAGAGTGAGAGAGATGCTTCAGCAAAGAGGAGTAAGCTAACAAGGCCTTCATTTGCAGAACGATATAGGGATCAGCATGCCCAGTGGCGCTCCAGAAATAGCATTTCACAGGTGACTCGATCAGGCATTCACACTTCTCTCTGATGAGCTATGAAGGTAGAAGATCACATTTTAGTCCAGGTCGCAAGATAAAAGGTGATGATAACTGCACGTAGCACTAACGCTTTTTTGCCTTGATGGAATTTCTGGGAGAATGGCTTTTTGGCCTTGGTGGAATTTCTGTTGATAACTCCGAGTAGCATAGCTTAGGATGGTTTCCGTTGTGCTTTGTCTCGCAATACCTGAGCTGCTGTAAATAGGCTGTTTTCAATCATCGCATTGTTATCTTTCAGTTGGTTAAACTAGACCTGAATTCAATGTTCTGAGTTATTATTCTGTAAGGCGATCCTAATATGCTTCTAACTTATGTTTGGCTGAGATTCTGTGGGCACTTTGCTGATAAGATGCTACTATCTCCTTTACATGGAGATTGTCCGCGAACACTCTTCTTTTCAATGAAATTGATTGTTGATTCGCTGCCATTGTTCTCGTGTTAATGTTCAGATATGGATAAAACGATCCATGGCGGGCTTGTGATGCTCAGATAGTCAGATATGAAAGGCTTTGTCCTTCAGATGTTCATGTACGTTAATTAAATAGTCTGCTGAGACAGAATGGTAGTACGGACCAGTTTGTATCGTGCCTTGTCTGCTGGCCGACCAGGCAACGATCTTGGGAAAGCTTGGCCACGGGCAAACGAGGATGCTTGGGATTCGTGACAACCAAACAGCCTCGTAACAGCTTCATGTTGCCTCCATGCAAGATATAATCTCTGCAGTCAAAATTAGATTTTGGTCGAAGATAGTTTGACACATTATTGACATAATATGGTCGTACTATAGCACAAGTGGTAGAACAACTAAAACATAAGAATTTCATCCAGTTGCAATACACATGTGCCATAGCTATTTCCTTATTCACTCTCTTAACAAAATATCCCACTGCATACTTGCATAAAAAAACATACAGTATTTATTTCCAAACTGCTATTTTTTTTAGGAAAGACATGTGATTGATATTAATAATAACTAGAAGGATACCCCGCACGTTGCTGCGGGGATCGTAAATAATTTTATATGAAATTAGACTATTTATATTTATTTATATTACACATCCATTTATATTATTGCTACGTAAACACTTTCTAAAAGATACAAATCAAACCATGTTAAATGATGTCTTTCTCTAAGACTCTTAACCATACCTGATAAATTGTGTCACATAACTGGAAAGGTAAATAATAATATGTTCTCAATAGATGACAATCAACCAAACTTCCAAACAAACCATGTAGATCAATAGAAACAAAAATCGAAGTAGGCGTCCAATGCAATTGGGCCTGTCTTTGGAATTGAAATCTTGTGTCAGAATGGTGCACACCCAGCTGTACCAAAAATAGAGCAATCTCTAGGAAGACAAAATGTGGTTTCTAACCGGCAAGCATGCATGTGCTGATGTGCAGTCATCAAGCACCTTTGATACAGGAATCGACCGAGAGCCAAGGCAAGGTGATCACCGCCATAGCGCTGCATATATAAGTAGGAACGGCCGAAGGGAGAAAGGGTGTCATCTATTTAGCTTTGATGACTTTGGAATATGAAGGGATTGAATTAATTGGTGTATTAGGGCACTTCCAATGGAGTATTTATGGTAGTTTCTATCCCTATTAAATAACTTGCCACCTAAGCAAAATGTTGACATGGCAGTCTAATTAATGAAGAAAGAGAAGAAAAAAAAGAGGAAATCGTTTCTTGTATGCGAAACCAGGTCCTCGCTCGCTATAGTTTTCCAAACGGGCCAGGCCCGCTAGGCCAGCGACTGCACGGCACTAAAAAGCACGGCCCAAGCACGGCTGGCCCAGCCTGCCGTCGTGCCGTGCCCGGGCCGCCCACACCAGCCAGCGATGCCGGCCCGAGCACGGCACGGAAATTGGGCCGGCACGACGCGGCCCGGTTGATCTCCACCGCTAGATGAGCACGGATGAACCAGAGCCGTTGGATCCCACTATATAAGCATATCTCCTTCACCCAAACCCTAACTCCACTCTCTTCCATCTCATTTCCTCTTCCTCAGCCGACACGTGATACAAAGAAGAGAGGAGGGGGCGGCCTGGCGGGTCCTCAGGGCGGTGGCACGCCAGCGCATCTACAGCAGCAGTGGGCGCATGGCCTCTGCTTGCGCGTGTGCTTGCTGCTGCGGCGTTATTAGGTATAGATATAGATATAGATAATATGGTCGCATCTATAGCACAAGTGGTAGAACAACTAAAAACATAAGAATTTCATCCAGTTGCAATACACATTTGCCATAGCTATTTCCTTATTCCTCTCTTAACAAAAATATCCCACTGCAGGGGGCCCGCACCTGGAAAGGTAAATAATAATATGTTCGGCCTCTGTAGCGGTAGCCCGCTGCGCGCTTGTGCGCGCCTGCGGCGTGCACCCAAGCATGGCCGCCGTGCTCGGCCTCCGGCGGCATATATAAGGCGCATCATCTATTTAGCTGCGGAATATGGCGGCCTCCGGCGACGACAAAATTAATGGTGGCGGCGATAGCGCGGGCGGCGCGGCGGACGGACCGGCGGCACCCGTTGGAGCCGCGCCCGCCGGCCTCCGGCGGCGGTGCATCTACCGCGGGGCGGCCTCCAGCGACGCAAGGTGGCGGCGCGACGTCGGCGAGCCGAGCTGGGCGCGGCGGCGGCGGCCGGGCTGGCACGACCGGCGGGCCATCGTGCCCATCGGCACGGCACGGCACGGTTGAGTCCCCATAGCCGTGCCTGGGCCGACGGTTGGGCACGGTGGCCCGATACGGCACGGCACGGCAGTGCCGCCGTGCCGTCGTGCCGTGCTCCGCCGTGCCGTGCCGAGCCGTGCTCGTGCCGTGCCGTGCCTGGGCCCGGCCCGTTTGGAAAACTATATCGCTCGCAACGAGGCAACAAGAAACGATGAATTTGGCGTTGGGAAGACACCGGTAGTTTCCATGCAAGGGGAGGCCGCGATGGGAGTAATTGCTCGTGCATGCTGCTCCATGTGTGTCCGTCTGCACTCGCTCAGAGCGTCGCCGTTAGCCATGCTGGTCCGACGCGCTCGCTGGCCGTGCTGGCTGCTCGCCCGTCGGTAGCCGCACTGCTCGCATGCATCCCTGCGCTAGCCTGCCCAACACCAAACACGCTCGCCGCCGGTTGCCGCGCTGCCGCGCTGACCCGTCGGACGCCGCGCGTGCTCGCCCACCGGTTGCCGTGGCTGCTCGTACGCGCCGCCGTGCTGGCCCGTCGGATGCCACGGGTGCTCACCCGCGTCGCCGCGCTGGCCTGGCGGATGCCGAGCCGAGCACGCTCGCTCGCCAGCTGTTGCTGGCCCATGGGACGCAGCGCGTCCTCGCCTGCCGTGCTCGCTGGCAGGCTGTCGCGGTTGCTCGACGGGCGCCGCCGAGCTACCTGCGTCGCTTTCCTGCCGAGGCCACCTCCATGACGAGGATGCACGCAAGCACGCGGCCTTCTTTGGCGAGGTGGAGGCCAGCCGAGGCCCATACGTGCTCGTCGTCCGCGCAAGCGTTCGCCGCCACCAAGGCCACCACCGTTCGCATTGGACTTGCTGGAGAGAGAAAGAAAGAATAAAAAAAAGATTACATTTATTATATAAAAAACCTTGCATTGTGTAGATAGTTTCCATAGACGATTTCTTAATGACGTGGCCGTTACGAAAACCGTGCGTGGTTTCTACCATTGTCCATTAGGACTGCCCTTAGAGATGGCTTTGATGAATTTGGGATACGAAGGGACTGAATTGAAGTGTAACAGATGGCCAGTAGATGATAGTGATTCCATCTCTCTGTCTTTGGTCACTCAGGATACGAAAAGATTGGGACGGTTTAGACTAAATGCTGACGTGGATCATTGTGGGATGAGATAGAATTGGTAGTGGGGGTTAACTTTATAAGAGATATAGATATAATGTATGCGTGCGTGCGTGAAAATATTTTACTATGCCGATGATTTATTTATTACTCCCTCCATTCCAGAAAACATACAATTCTAGCACAGTAGTATGTTTTAGTGTATCAAGTTTGACTAATTATAAATACAAAATTATAAACTTTTGTAATGTCAAATAAACATCATTAGACTAATTATGAAATGTATTTTTATAATAAATTAATTTGAAGCTAAAAATACAAATACTATTTGTTAGAAACTCGGTCAAATGTGAACTACTTTTTCTGGCACGCAATCCATAGTTAGAACGGGAGGAGTACAAACTACCGTACTTCTCTACGACTAAAAAGGTGCAAGTGCTATCATATCCGTAAACTAATCGGCCTGCCTCCGCCTAATCGCCTCAGGAAAAAAACATAGCCTTCTGCCTTCCTCCAAACACACAAAAAAAAAAAAAAAAAAAAAAAAACAGACGCAAAAACCACTCCCACGCCCTCCCCACGATCTCACGATGCCGGCCTCACCCCGCGACGCTGCATCCGCCGACGCCCGCGACGCCGGCCTCACCCCGCGACGCCGCGGCCGGCGACGCCGCAGCCGCGTCTTCTCCACGGCGTCGGCTAATCACCGGTTAGTCGCGCTAATCGCGTCTTTCCCTGGCCGTCGCGGCGACGCTGCCAAGGTCGCTTCGACTGGTGCTGCCGCCGCGCTGACCCGGCACACGGCCTCGTCCTCCCCGCAACGAATGCGCCACAACTTTCCCCGCCGCCGACGGTGAAGACATCGCGTTCCAGGCGTCACGCCTTCGTCCACCTCGTGCACCCGGCACCTAGCCGCCGCCCACCGCCGAGATGACGCCAAGGTCGCTTCGACGACGACTTGTGCGGCTGCAACGCTGAGTCGTGCATCCGGCCTCCTCCCCTTCAATCCCGTCCACCTGGCGCACCTGGCCGCTGACGCCTGCCGCCGTGACGCCGTCAAGGCCGCTTCGACGACGACTGGTGCGGCCGTGACGCTGACCCCGGCATCCAGCCTCCTCGTCCCTGCTGTGAGGATAACCACCAGGTGTGCCAACCCCTTCTCTTTCCTTCCTGCAACCCCTTCTGTTCCCTTCCCGCTTATGCGGAACAGAGCATCCAAATCCAAACCTTGGACGACGACTGCTTGTGCTCGTAACCTGCTCGGCAGAATGCCTACCCCTGCCTTCTGTATCTGTTTATCTGCCTTATGTCTTAACTCATACTGCATCAACACAAAGAAAAGGATCACCTTATGTCTTACTTCATACTGCAGCAAAGAACGGAGCCTGAATGAATTTGACTGCCTCTAGCTGTTTGCTTTTGTTTACCATTTTGTGCAAAGAAATTATTTCATATAAATGTCAGTTAAAAGTTATTATTGTTCTTGGCCTGGATCTTCCTCTCATTGGCTACAACCTCTGAATCTTGTGGATTTGTTGTTGGATGGGTGTGATTTAAGATACGCGGATAGGGAATCTTACATGTGTAGATGCCAGTTTTGTTAAATACATGTGTGATGTCCAAGGTTTGAACTACAAAATTATTTTAGTGAAATAAAGAAATTATCCTGCTCACTATTAGGAAAACACTACATCAGCTGTTGATGAATTATATTAGTGAACTAGAAAAATTATTCAGAGTTTGAGGACAATAAATTCTTAGATGTTTTGTTCAGAGTTTCATGATATTATATTAGTATAGTAGGACCGGCAACCATGACAAATTGGCAACATTTCTATCACTTGCTCAGTAATTTGGAGGACACAAGGATATCAAACAGGGCAAACTAAAGGCAATGATATTTAGTGGTAACAGTAGGCATTCAAGGATCGAAAGGCTGAGCTACAGTGTATGATGCATTCCCCCTGGAGTCATCTTTTATAACATTAGATGATGCTAATCTCAGTTTCAAAAAAGAAGAGATGATATATTTCTGTTTTCTTAGTTGGTGTGAGATGCCTGGAGTCATCTCTGATATTCCAGATGGATTTTACCATTGATATCTGAGACTGAGATGGCAGGTTGTGTGAGCAGCTTATTTTGTTGACACCAAATGAAAATACAGATGGATTTTACCTAAGTTCACAAGTTAATCAATCCATCTGCATTTTTCTAATGGGAATATGTTTTTTCCCTGAAAGTAATAAGCTTTTTTTGGGAATATGTTTTTTTCTTTGCCATCACCATTCACATCAAGCAGAAGGTAACTGCACAAATGACTCAAAATAAAAATTCTGACCTGTGGTAGGAAATGCAAGCCAACAAATTCAAGCAAGTAAGGAATATGCCAGTATAAGGAACACTAAACCATTACTGATGGGGATTCTTATCTAGGTAATTTTATGCACATTGAAAACATATTATTTTGTTGAAAGTTTAAACTGAATATTTAGATGGGAAACCTGAAAATTATTGGGTAAACCATTTTGATCTTTAAATTCATAGGCCAACAGACATTGGAATGTTAGTAGTTGTACAATCATTTATTTTATGCCCATTATGCAAGAAAGGGAATCCATACTTACTCTCTGAGAAGAATCAATAAGATATGAAGCTACTAAAAAAATAGAAGAGAACCCTCGTCAGTGTGGCCTTCAAGCAAACTACCAAAAAATAACTGAATTGGCCATGTACCAAACCTTAGTATAGACCGCCTAGCAAATCTGGTTCAATAGCAAGGATTCAGTTGGACATTTCATAGAGCAGACAAAAAAAAAAAGTTAATCATTTAGATATTGTGTTTTATGCCTTGGGAAACCTATTTGTTGTAATCTACTGTTATCTAGCTATTTTTAAGGACATCACATCTTAAGGTGTTGTGAAAGACCAGGGGCGTTGTCCTCATTCTCACTTGCGTAGGGGCTGGGCTGCCACTAATTGTACTAAGTTATGCGTTAATGCAGACGACTGCTGGTGTGTATGCTTGTTCAATCTTGCTCGACAAGAAGGCCTGAGTGGCGACAACTAGGGCGGTGGAATTGGCCTGCTATCGTGGAAGTTCAGGGTCGACGCCGCCAGCATGCTTGACGTCGTTAATCTAAGTAAGTGTAATCGCCATCATCCTTTTGTTTTAGTTCTCAGACTAAAAGGTTTTCTGTTATAGTTCAGAACATTCAATCAGTCTTATCCTGTTCAACTGATCTCTTTCTAAGATTGGATAATGTGCACCCAAATTGTCTTTAAATGAAACTTGAATCATGAATTGATCATTTGTTTACTCGATTCCCTGTCTCCCTGCTATTGGTTCTGCATACCAGAATGTTTTTGAATGAAACTGTATTTGGATCATGTGGCTGCTGCTATTTATCCAATACAAAAATCATAAAACTTGTAATCTGCTACAGCTTGAATCAGAACTGTTAGAGAGCAAGCCGGTGGTGGTCAAAAAGAAATTCCCAGGCTATGTGTATTATTGGAACTGAACATTTGGGAAGATTCAGAGTTCCATCATATTCTGAGAAGATAGTGTTAAGCTTGAACTTTGGTTAGGATTTGTACCAAGCTGAACATCTATTGTCTTGATATACCTACTGGGCTACTGTGTAGCCCTGCCGCTTTGTGGCATTATTTGCTAGGACAACATTAGCACTAACTTGCCTTTTTGTTTTAAACCTAATGCTTATTGAATGACTCCCAGGAATTTGTGGGTTAACTCAATGGAAAATAATGGATCTCCAGCACCATTGGGTGATAAGACCAACAAAACTGATGGAGGTAAATAAAATAAATCATGGTCAGTTGTATGTTGCACTATCTAGAGCCACTGCCAGGTCGAACATTAAGGTCCTTGCCATCCCATCTGGTGACAAGAGGAATAATAAAAGAAATGCAACAATAAATGGTTACATTCATGAAAAACATTGTCTACAAAGAGGTCCTAACTCCATAAAAGGTATTGTATTATGTTTTTTTACATGTGTTAACTAATGTTTTTTTACATGTGTTATGCTTGTTACATTTGTGTCCTTTATATTACTGATATTTATCATGTCTGTCTGTATTTCAGGTAATAGAGGATGTCCGTAAAATGAGAGACAAGAAAAATGAGAGACAAGTAGCTTATGACTTGTTGACATGTTGTTGATTAGATGTACATGTTATATGGTTGGCAAGTACTGACTTTAATGTGGAGTAGAATTGAAAGTATTATGTCACAATTTGATCAGGGAAAATACTATCAAAATTGTACCCTTTAAAATTTTAACATGTATTAATGAGTATTTCATTGAATTTTAACAACTTGTAAAGTCAACAATATCGTATGAGTTTTTTTTTCATTTCAATTTTTTTTTTGGAATTATGTGTTTTAATGTTACTTATTTTTGAATGGGATATTACATATCTTCTTGTCTGATGAATGGCATGAGATATTTGTGTCCCCGTAGCAACGCACGGGCACTCAACTAGGACTCAAAAAATGGAAGCGACCCGATATTCTGATGGGCCGGACTTCAAGGGGAACAAAAAAAAAACAACCACGGCCCAGCACTCAACCTCGAGGGGCACACTCACTCACGCCCAACGGCCACAGCACACCGCCGCCCTCTCCGCGTCAGCCCCAGCACCCACTACACCGCCGAAACCACGAAACCGCCCCCCACGCCGGCCACCTCGGCCCTCGGGCCACCTTGCGCTCGCTCGGAGTAGTTGCCGACGTCCTCCTCCCCCCGCGCCCTCTACTGATACTGTGTTGGCGCCGGGACGGCGAGCCCATCCGAACGCCACAAGCAGCATTGATCGATCCCTTCCGTTCCGTTGGTAAGGAACCCTACCTTTGCCCCGTACGTGCTTCCGGACGAATTTTGCGAGTAGTTTCTCGTTTTATGTGGTTCGTTTTAGCTTCTCCGAGAAACCAAACCCGAAGCTTTCTTTAATCCATCAGTTAGTAGTGGATTTGTTTGCCGCGTAGTAGAGTGCTGGTCTGATGATCATCCATCCGTGGGTTTGGTCTGGTGCTGTTCGATTGGCGCTTCTCCCTCATCAGCGCGCGCAGGATCGATCGGTCTAGATTCGTGTTATCGGTCTGACAACTCTTGGTGCGGGTGAAGTTTACTTTGCGGAAATGTTTGTGATTCCACCAAAACGCCCATGCAGCACGGCAAAAACCCGCCCCCTATTAGTTACAGTTCGTTTCGCGCTGTAAATGTTTTCCAAGAATTGCGGTTCCTTGGAATGTTGTTGAATTGTTTGTCCTCTTTATGTGGGGAATTATGGAAGGGAACAGCAAAGGCAAGGGCAATTGTGTGCACATCTGTGGACTGTGGGGTTTTAACTTCAAAAAGGTTTTCCATGCACTTTTTCTGTTCTAAAGTGCATGTAAATTGACAACCAGATCTGGCAACTCTTGGTGGGGTAAAATTTACTTTGCGGAAATGTTTGTGATATATTCCACCGAAACCCCCATGCAGCATGGCAAAACCCGCCCCTATTAGTTACAGTTTGTTTCGAGCCGTACATGTTTTCCAAGAATTGCGGTTCCTTGGAATGTAGCCGAGTTGTTTGTTGCTCTTTGTGTTGGGAATATGGAAGGGAACAGCAAAGGCAAGGGCAATTATGTGCACATCTGTGGACTGTGGGGGTTTTGACTTTAAAAGGTTTTCCATGCAGTTTTCCTGTTCTAAATTGCAAGTAAAATTACAAACCAGATCTACCTAATCATTATTTTTTAAAGGTCTGCCCAGTCATTGCTCGGCTGGTTGGCTGTGTTCCTTTATCTTGTTTGAACTTGGTAGCTCTCGAGATACAGATCTTCGTGCAACAGCTCACAGCTGCTCTCGACCTGGAGAATTTCACAACAGCACACAGCAATTGCAGTTGCTCTCTCATCTTCTATGGATCTCTTAGTTCTTGTTGGGTGGTTTAGCTTCTGTGGTCACCAATTATCTGTGTAAATATAAACCTTTGTTATGTGCGGTTGGTGTTCCACGGTTAGTCTCGGCTAACTGTTGGTAGTGTGTAACTTGTACCTTGCTTTCTCCCCTTATTCAAAAACGTTCTAAGGCATGTTCGTTGAAACAAATCTTCTGTTCAACTGAAGGATACTCTATATAGTTTTAATTTGAATTTTTTTGCATGAACGCAGACCTTGTCAGAAACTGTAAACTGTTTCATCAATGAATATAAGCTTGTGCCTCCCTGTGTCACGTGCTAAGAGGAAGAAAAAAAGAACTCTGGACACACTAGGCTTTCTATGACCCCTTGTTGTTTTATATATTTATTATATTGCTTGCAATTCTTTCTTGTAATATCTGCAGCAGCCAAAGAAGCATGTGCTATTCTTCTTGCTTTTAGTGTAATTATTGATTTTCTTATCCTTTTCACTGTCAGTCTCCATGTTATCAAGGAATTCAGTGGATTTTGGGATGGTGAAGGCACAGAGTAAAGAGTGTGCAACCTTTGGTGGTGCAGTTTTTCTGTGCAGCCATCTGACAAGGAAGGAATGTTTTGACAAGAAAATCTTTGGCCTCTCTCATTTCTGTGCTGATTTTGTAGAGAAAGTTAAAGCCGGCACAACTTTATTCTTATATGATGTTGATCAGCGTAAGCTTCATGGTGTTTTCGAAGCAACTTCAGATGGGGCTGTGAACATTATTCCTGATGCATATGTCGCATCAGGAAAGGGGTATCCTTCTCAGGCATGAACACTTTTGAGACTTACTTTACTAAGTACTGTCTTCTAGCTCATCTACTCAAGTGCTACCATGTAAATCTACTAGGAGTTGTAATTATGATGAGCCATTTGAAACACCTGCTTCCCTATATTTTACATTTTTCCAACTAATTTTGTAGCTTTTGCATGATACAATGTTCCTGATACTTCTCATACTGCTCTTCCTGAGATATTATGTCATTATAATTCTATTCCTGTTCTGTTTCACTGAATCCAGATACGTTTCAAGAGGATTTGGTTTTGCAAGCCTTTGATGCTTAGTCAATCAAGATGCTGTCCACAACTATTCTGTTAAAAACAAGTTTAGTTATGGTTTGTCACACCAACAGGTCTGCTCCACTGTTTTCTAGTGTTCTGTCTATATGCTTAGCTACTGACCTCAGGGTGCTTCTGTTATACAGGTTGCAAAGCTTCTCCATTTGTTTTCTTCACAGAACAGGTTGCAGCTTCCTCAGAATCCAAGATTCCAAGATGGTCTCCCAGGGGACCTTGAGACTTCTTCTCTGGCTAAAGTAACTGATGTGCAGTCCAGTCCAAACAGCAGTTCATGTGGTTCATTCAGAAGCACCTGTCAAACATGTTCCTCCACCACTCTTGGGGAACATACAGTGGCATTAGTGCACAAAGATCTACAATCAGACATCTCTGATGTGGCTAAGTCCAGGAGTTTAAAATTTCCCCTGCAATCTGGAGCAGATATGTCCACTGTCACCGTACCTGGCAACCAAGAAGCAATACATGACCAATCTACTGATGATTATATACCTCTTTCCGAGGAGGAAGATACTTTTGAAGGTGTTGATGATCTATTTGCGTTGCTAAAAGATGAGAGCTACTCTTCTGAATCTAAAGGTAGCAGTGACTCTGAAAACCATACTACTTTCCACCAAGTTTCTATTAGGAAGGAAGATGAATGCTATCCACCCATCTTAGATTCCAAACTCCGTGCTGACAGTGAAGGGCGAACAAGTGTGTTTTCTCGGTTAGTGAGAAAGCATGAAATCTACAACCATAGAAAAAGGTTCAAGACCGAAGCATTTCCACCAAGGAGTGCTGAGTTTACCAATGCCCTTTCCCAGAGGAAAAAACAGCAGAAGCCACAGCATAACAAGCCATTACCATGTCGTAATGATGGAATGCTGGATATGCCTTCAGCTGATAGGCTGAACAGAGCTCCAGCATCTAATCGTTCATTTGTCTGGAGAAGATCCACCAAGTCTTCTGGGATGGAGCAGAGTGGAATTCAGACAGGCCTGGGTTCATTTCTATGTGAGGATGGAGATAAACGGAATGTATCTAGCAAACAGCATGCCAGATACAACACTTGTAAAAGGTCATTTGTTCCTCAAGGTTGTCCAAAATTGATAGTCTCCTGTGACAAAGGATTAAATTTGCCCACAGTATTTGCTGGAGTACATGACTGCAATGAGGACAACGTTAAAGAAATGAAAACCCCTTTCTTGAATTGTAAGCGACCTGCTAAGGTGGTTTGCAGTGAGGATGTTGAGGGAGAAGGAAGGAAAAAGAAGAGGCAAGCAACAGCGTCCTTCCATCAAGAGTATCCGAGTGACACTGCATTGATTCCTAAAGGCACCAAAACCATGGATATGCTTGCAGTACCTGATGAAAACTTCAAAGCGAAGAGCATCACTTTGTCATCTAAGGACACACATACTCAGTTGTCTATACCCTATCTTGATGCCAAGGTGCTCCTGCAAGATGAACAACAGCAAAGCTTTCAAGGCAGCTTTGAATACAGTGAAGATGTCACATGTGATTCATCATTGATTCTTGAAGGTTCTAAGACTATGGAGACATTGCCTGAGCAGAGTTTTGGAGTTAGGAAAAGTTTATTGAGTGATGAAACTCAGAGTCATGTGGCTGCTGATTATTTGGGCACTGGGACATCCCTCCAACAGAAAGAAACACAAAGCATTAGGAGCTGTCACAGAGTGGTTAATGATGATAAAATATCGCTCCTGGGAAAATCTGAAACCATGGATTTCTTGCCCGGACATGATGAAAATTGTGAAAACAAGAAGATTTTGCCTTCCGATGTGAGTGATAGGCTTGTTACCTCTTGTCATCTGGAAACTGAAATGCCCTTGCTGCAGAAACAAACACCAAATGTTCTGAGCTGTTCTGAAGTAGTTCATGATGATGAAGTGTTGATTCCAGAAATCCCTGAAGTAATGTCTCCCAAGTTCAATGCAGACAGTGGAAATCAGGTTACAAGTTTGTGCTCTGGTTATAGGGAAGAGGTATGCCATGTTAAAAACTATCATGAAGTGGTCCCTAGTGATGCTGTGCCAGTTCGTGAAGACTGTGGACCACCACTGTATGGAGACGGTGCAAAAAAGAATTTCTTATTTGATAAAACTTCAGAACATGTATCTACAGATCATCAAGATACCGTTCTGCTCCCCCATGACGAACATCTCCACAGCTGTTACGGTGATACTTCGACTGTTCTGGAATGTACCACTGTGGACGCAGGTAGTGGGAATGGAGGAAGTGAACATAAGAACTCTTCTGATGAGAGAGATGATGGAACTCTGTATTTGGTGACTGGTTCTAAAAACACTTTCTCATGTGATGTAAGTCGCTGTTGTGCACCTACTAATGATCAGGTATGCAACGAAGTCATGCTGCTTAAAGAGGAGGGACAATACCAAAACCTCCAAAGCAACTCCAACTCTGTGGACTCCTTTGCAGTCTCATCTGAAGGCTGTGGAAGCAAGAGTGGGATATCAGTTCATCAGGTAGCTGATCTTCTCGGAACAAACACAGAGTCCAGGACAAGTTTCGTCAATGGCTTTCCAAGTGAACCTGCCGAGACTTTCAGCGCTTCTGCTCTGGATGGTGAAGATGCGGACCGAGACGTCAGCAGGTCGGAAGCCTACGCAGAGCCACCCATACTTCAGCATGATCCTGGGGAATCAATGAAACAGCTGTGATACTGTGACCGCCGCTCTGGATGCACACAACCTGTGGCAAAGCTTGAAAGGACACTATCCACCAGTGTGTCGAAACTACGCCTTGAGCTGCCTGCCTGCCCTGTGTTGTGTTTGAGTGTTGCTACCATGCCTCTCGTTTGTTGTTAGGGTAAATTCTGTGGTAAGCTGGAAGAACGGAGCGTCGTGAACCTGGCTGTGTTGTTTTTTTTTTTTTTTTTTTTTTCTAGACCATACCACAAGGTAAACCTGGCTGTGTTGTAGTTTTCTGTAGTATATATACTTTAACTGTTCGGCAATTTTAATAAATAATAAATATCATTGATTAGTATCATAATTAGTATAATCAGTAAGATATTTTGGTCTAGTTTTTTGCAAATTATTTGGAGGGTACAGACAAACTTCATAAAGACCGAGGGATATCCTATATGTTTGCATTGGGGAAGACCGAGATATCCCGTAATTGTACATGTGTGTCAGATATAGAGAGAGAAAGGGCTCTTGCTTCTGCGTGATTGTTATTCTACACTTATGCTTGGAATATAAAAAGATCATCCTTGTCCCTGATGAGATGGAATAGTGGTGTGCTATCCTTGATCTTATGCCATGTTTATGCTCCTCTGTCGATTGGCAGCCCACGGCGCCCCCATTTCCAGTCTGGATTCTGGAGTCTTTGGTGGTGCTTCCGTGGTGCCATTCGCACACCTGCCAGTGCCGCGCGGCCTCGTGGTTGCCATCCATGACAGGCCATGTGCCGTGCCGCGGCAAAGTGGGTGGGGGATCGTGTCGTGGGAACTGATGCATCGTGGACGTTGCTTGGAGAGGGAGCAGTCAGGGAGATCGTGGGCGATAGGGGCTGTGACCGTGGCCTCGAGATGGAGGAGGCGAGTGCGTCCAACCTCGCGGTGCAGGACGAGGCGGCTGAGGCTGAGGCTGGGAAGAAAGAAGATGGAGAGGCAAGTGGAAGAAGGCGGGCGTCTCACAGTGTCTCCGCGAAAAGGTACGGGGGTGCGAGCGGGCCCTCAGCTATGTGAACGACGAAATGGAGGTCATCGATGAAGAGGAAATGTTGAACTAGTGTAGGAATCATGTGTCTGTGTATAACAAGATTCAGTATGTGTTATCTATGGTCGAAAAAAAAACTTTCAAGAAGGGAAAGAGGTAAAAAGCAACCAGAATAATGCTTTGGTATTACGTTTCTCAACGCGGCCGGCACGAGTCAGCTTACTCTGCAGGGCACCGCACTTATATGTATGTTGACCCAAGGTTTTTCTCTGCAAGGTGAGCACAACTATATACGTGTCAGTTCTTGTCAATGTGAAGCGAAAGCCTTTAACATTATGCCATCATCGATGATCCAAACATGGAGCAGAATTCGTTACGTCCAGCCTCTGATCAGGCACGAGTGTATGGAACAGTGACAGATGCAAATACTGGTACGCTGCTGGAGTGCTGGGAAAAGATTTCCATGGCAGCTCCACGTGTATGTCATCTTGTCAAATTCAAGAATATTACATCAGCATAGCCATAATGTAGTCGTAACTGAATTCATGTACAGACACAACACAAGAATAGCCACAAATAAACACAAATCCAAGCACCATTCTCGTAGAGCTACAAGGCCATAGCCAAACCCACAAGAAGCAGTTCTATGTGAAGTTTACATCTTTAATTGAGTTTTCACAATCACATCATAATCTGTAGCTTTCCTCTACACAAAAAACAATTGCAATGGTATTGCGATAGCTGCTGCTCCCGGACAGGGACATACACAAACATGCACACCAAAAACACGATGTGCAGATCATGCCTTACCTTATGCAAGTTGGTAGGGTGAAACCATGGCACACGAAAACAAGAACGACATATATTATTACCAGGAGGATAAGTATCAATGCGGCCCTGCACAAACAGAGATAGAATACGATTATTGCTGGCGAAAAGCTCAGAAAGCAGTGGAGAAAAAACATCATAGCATCATACCAAGAGCCTAAGACTTGCATACCAATGATTATGACATTCAGCTTTCACATATAATAATTATTCAAAAGTGTAAAGTTGCTGCTTGGCACGACAAAAAAAAAAAAAAAAAAAAAAAAAAAAATAGTTCCCATGCTTGAATGTCATGGAGTACATAGCTACTTGCATCCCACACTAAAAATTAAGGAGATTATTTTTCAACAAAATTGCATATTGAGTTGGGTATTAAGAAGCAAAATTAAGAATCCATGTAAAGTGCAAAAAGTCAGTACCAAGTTCATGAACCAGAAGCAAACTTAGGAGTTCGTGAGGCAAAAAGGAAGAAGAGATCAATATGCAAGACAAAACATATGATAGCTAAGTGTTTTAAATTAAGTGAAGAAATCAGAAGATCCCATACGTGAGTTTGACATTTCTCCACCAAACAGTGCTTCTGAACCGCCGAGCTTGTCTTTTGAATCGAACTGTATTCCCTTGCATATTTGCAGTCTTGTCAACCAGCAGTTCCAGACGGTCACCTCTTTCAAGGACCTTATCAATGTTATCAATCATAACACTACGGACCTGTGAGAAAATAATGAATAGGTTTTGTATTGTGAGACTCTTTCATTTGAAAACTTTTTATGGTTTGGTTTAAACAAATGTATGGAAACAAGCAGTTCCAAAAATGCTTCAAGCACTTCATTCATGAGCATTTCCACTTCTAGTTTATAAGATCAGAGATCAAATCATAGATTCAATGTTAGTTTTGAGAACATATATGTTCTTCAATATAGGATAATCTTCATTTATGAAACAACTGAAAAAATGGAGCATTACCTGATTGATTTCACCTCTCATGCGGTTTATTCTATCTGCATTAGGTCGTTCGAATAGTAGTCCATTTGTTGGCTCAGGACCCTTGAGAATTCATCATTCATTGCATATGCAAGAGCTGTCAGCGCAGCCCGCCATATGTCTTGACAAACCTTCCATGAATATCTTCCAAAAATGCAAAGGGGATCCGTCCTGCGGAGAAGAAAGGATAACACACTGATAAGCTCATGGTTAAGCATTTCACCACAGAGACATATTTGTGGGCAATGACCAGACGGAACACCTGGCATATGATTCTAGTTGATAATGTGAAGATGTGGCTAGTATACAAAACAGTCACCGTAGGTATTTATACTGCAAGGCTTACAATCAGCAGGACAAGATGATACTCAGAAACAAGAAGAGACCAATGTCGCTCTTAATTTCACCAACGAAGAAGTAAAGTTTAGCTTAAAGCTACTAATAGCCAACAGGCAGTGTTATAGGTTGAGAATTAGTAGACAGATTGTTACTTATGCCGCAATGAGCAAGTTTGATCCCAAAGTCAACAGCTGCAAAACCGGAGCTGCCGCCAACCCAACTCCAAAAACGATCCCAACCTATGCCCCCAGCCCATCAACCCTCAGACGCCATTTGGCTGCCTACAGTGAGAAATCCAATCGCGAACTCGCCAGTTTGTCCTGATCTATCAATCCCCTAACAAGGTCAGCTTTCAGACTGCTAGTAAGCAGTAGTAGCAGACCAGATGGGCGACGCGTGAGGACAAAACCCAGAATTAGGCCCGGATCTCCGCTCTTCCGGCGGCCTATGGCGGCGGGCCACGTAACCCGTCAGCAGCACGAACCCCGCGGGCATCCCAATCGAGCTCGGAAGCCCCCCCGGCGCGAGCGCGATCGTGCTACCGGGAAGGAAGGGGCGGGCAGGAGCAGCAGGAGCGGTAGCTTACTTCCGGCGGCGTCGTCGGCCATGCAGAGCGCGGTGATGCCGTCGGTGCGCTTGGCGTGGAAGACGTAGCGGTCCTGCGTGTAGGAGACGTGGCTGTCGGCGCCGCCGTCGGGGAGGCGCTCGAGGACCTGGCGCGCGACGGCGCCCGCGTTGGTGGCCGCCGCGCTGTGCCCGCCAGCACCACCGTGCCGCGCGCCACCAGCGCGTACAGGATCGCCATCTCCCTCCCTTCCTCACCTCTCCTCCCCCGGGTGGCGTCCTCCGCTGCCGTGTGGACTCGGGGGAGGACGGAGGAGGAGGAGGAAGAAAAAAAGGGAGAGGACAGGTTGGGCTCGGCTGGGCCGAGATGGGATGGAGACCGAGCCGAGCTGGCTGCCTGGCTGCAGCCTGCCCTATTGGATGCGGAGTGGGGGACGGGACGGGACACGGGAGGCTTGTTTAATTGGCGGTGGGGCCTGGACGGTGCGTGCGTGTGTACAGGTGAGCAGAGCTGTTGTGTTTGGGCGCGGCGTGGGTTGGTTGTGTTGGTTTTGGGTGGCCGGCCGGCCGGTTGGGCTAGCTCGCTGATGACGCGAGCGGCGGCCCGTTGATTCCAGAACGGACTCACCTCGTTCCACACAGTTGGATCGGGCTCCCGCCTCCCTCCCGGTTTGTGTTTGTCCTCTGGACCGACCGTTTTTGCCGTTTCTGGAGCGGCACGTCCGTTGCCTGTCCTAGGAGTACTGATCACCCCATGACGCTTTGCAGCTTACACGTGCGTGGCCCGTGTGCATCTCGTTGGTTCTCAGACCTCAGAGTTCAGAACTTCAGATTGCTGCTGCTACTACTACCCGTTGAATTCCTTTGCAAAACAAGATTGTGTTTGGAACAAAGGAGTCGTGATTTCCTTTCCTTTTGTTAGAACAACGGGCTTCCTTCCATATGCAAAATGAAGGGGGGAAAAAAGAAAAGGGTATCCGCACACGTCTTTGCTCTTTAGATTTACTGCACGAGGACCAAGGCAGAAACATACGCTGCGTGTGTGTGTTTTCCGTGCAACGTTATCTGTGAATGAAAAATGCAAAGCAAAGAATACATGCTTCATGATTCCCGGTCATGTGCCCCTTGTCAATTTTCTCTATTTTTCTGTTCCTATGTTTTTGCAAACCTTCGATCCAAAAAACAACTGAACAAGCCTTACCTTCAAAGCAAACATTTTGAGAAGGAACGAGACAAATGACATATTATTATTAAGATGGTACAGCAAATCATGTTAACTCTGAAGTGATTTGATTTAGGAGCTAAGACCAAAACCCGGTGATATTTGAGCGACTCTCAAAATTGAACGTGGTTGGACGAGTTTGCTCAGGAACGATTTCACCAATATCTCACCCATGGGCTATCAGACTGCGTGTGTGTTTGGCACACCTGCGGAGAGCTCCAGCTCCTCCTCCTTTAAGAATGTAACTACTCTTAATAGCACTCTAATGTATATC
>JADLZL010003351.1:0-110430 GCA_015844335.1 Chrysopogon serrulatus | reverse complement strand
ACCAAGAGGGTGGCGTCGATTGCACTCTATCCATCCCCGACCTGCGAATAGGTTCGGGGGGTGCCCCTTAAGGCCCACGTCGAGAGCCAACCGATGCGTGAATCGTGAGCATCGCCTGGCCTTCCACCTCACACCAGGATGATGACGTGGAGCCACCAAGGCCCCCGTCCCGTCCGATCAGCTGCGCGACGGTTCAGCAACGTCATTGTTGCGACGAGCAAACCGTCCCATGCTGCGATAAACCAAAACGCGACACCGCTACCCCGGAGCGCTCGTTTCAGTCTCTGCGGACGTGTCCCACATCCCCAGAGACTCGGGGGCTACACCCGGCGGGTGCGCTCGCGCGCACCCACTGGAGAACTCGACGCAACCCTTCGGCGGCAAGTCCCTGCAGTTGAACCCACACCCGCAAGGACTCGGGGGCTACTGTCGGGGGCCAAACAGCTAGCCTGTCAAGCCCCGGTTAAGCAATCAACACGGCCATCATTAGCAGCCCGGCTCGGCCCATCGAAAGGCCGAGTGCCGTGGGCTGTCGCTCTGCTCCGCGACAGGAAGGCCAACAGGCCGAGGCAGGAGGCCCACGAACAGGCCATGCCACGTGGCCCGAAGCAAAGGGGTCGGAGCCACGACCTTGGGGCCGCGGTTCGCCCGCACGACCCCCGGCCGAACAGGGGGACTCGGGCCCCGCGACCCCCCGGAGGGGCGTCCCGCACGACCCCCCGCACCCGCCTTCACCCGGAAGCAACCCAGGCTTGCACCGCAAGCCTGGGCGACGACTCTGCGGTCAAGATTCTCGCGTCGCGGGTTAGCCCACGTCCGCTCCATCTGAGCCCTGTGCAGGGTATGGACGGGCGTGTTTTGACCACACTGTTAGCCAGTGCAGGGTGCGGAACCACGCTTGACCGCGCTGTTAAGTCGTGCAGGGCATGGGGCACTATATGACCACATTTATAACGTGACAGACTGGACAACCCGCCTGCCACGACCCATGCCCGTGCCGTACGACACCATTAAGCCTAACTCGATACGACAAAGGTTCTAATCAACTGCTCATCCTCTCCGTCCACTGTGAGGGCATGGGGCAGGCGCTCCGGCGACGCGACGACACCGGCGAACAGCTCACGGCGACGTAAGCGACACAGAAAAGAAGGACGCCCCGACCCCAGGAGGACAGACGAGCCATTCCACCATTATCCTTTTTCTTTCTTTTTTTACACGGCACACCCACGCTTTCTCCACGAAATATGTAAGGTCGTACCCTCCCTTCATCTATAAAAGGGAGGGCGAGCCATTCTACAAGAGGAGAATCGCCCACACACACCGAAAAACAACGCACGTATCACCATACACGCCACGATATTGGCACCACGCTCAATCAGAGACTTGGGAGCCCCTCCCTCTCTCGAACCGTTTGTAATCCCTACTACGAACCGCTGCTAAGTAACACGACTCCTTCAAACTAGACATAGGGCCTCTCGCCCGAACCAGTATACCTCCTCGTGTCCTCTTAGCGAACCATCCGGATATAAACGCGCATCTATAAATTTACTAGTTGGTGCTTTCACGAAACACCGACACTTACAAATTAGAATGGAGGAAGTAAGTCGAATTCCATCTAATTGTCACATCTAGAGAAAGACCTCTGTCTGTTAATCCTAGTCTATCCCCTACGAAACTCCTCTTGCAACCGTGTTTTCTCTCTTTTTTGACACTAGTTAACAAGTTGTGCCGTTGCTAACGGGTTTGTACTGTTGTGGTGCACACTCATGTAATGTTTATATAAGCCTTCAATGCTGCGTTGGCCCACTTTGTCTTCTCTACATGTTGAGAGCAGTTTTGCTAGTGTCTAGCTCAGGCTCGGTGTGGAGACCATGACGTCGCCCATGGCTAGCGTCCATGCGCTCCTTGTGCACGCTCATGTAATCTATATATAAGCCTTTAGTGTTGCAATACAACAACTATTGGCCCACGTTTTCTTCTCTACTTGGTATCAGCTTGCACGGCTAGTTCCTAGCCTCTCCCCCATCGCAACCACTACCGCTGAGCGCCGCTCCCTACCGATCGGCTCTGCTCCTCCCTACTTTGTCTTGTCACCATTGACTTGGATGCACACCTTCTCTTCGATCCGCCTCCTTCCGAAGTCACCTCTGAGTCCTCCTACACCTCCTTCGTCGAGGACATCGCACCTGCCGTCGCCCCCACTGTCGGTCGCTGTTCTCTAGACTATTTACATCAAATCTCATGTCCCCGTCAAACTCGATCTCATCGAATCCAATTACACCGAATGATGTTGTTACTTCAACGCATTCATCGGGAAATTTGGCCTCGGGTTCCCACCTCTCCTCCAAGACGTCGCAGCTTAGAGCATTGTCTTGTCGGGAAAACAACCTAACTTATCTTTTACTCTAGTTTTTGTTAGTAATCAAATATATCATGGCATATCTTATCTTTTATTCAAGTTTTCCTTAGTAACCAAGCATATATCATCTCGTGTTAGCAGACCTGATGATATTTTCTTTTTCCAAAAAAGCTCCAACCTATATTAACAAGCTCTAGTCATAAAAAAGGCTCCAGCCTTCTTAGGAAGAATGTCTTCTCTGTTTATACTGTCTAAAGTGTCATTCTAATGTATTGATTGAAGACCTTTTCTCAGCTGCTGTTCTGTACACCAAAGAGAGATGCGTCATCGTTAGAACATGTACAACCGAGGCATATAGACCTATTAACCCTATATTAAAGTGAGGCTCCAATGTTTGCAAGAAAAAATGAGTCTACCTACTGCATACATGGCTAGTACCTCATGGCCCCATCTCTCTGCTAATTCAGAGCTGAAAGCACATGCATGCGGCAGCCTTTTCCCCTCTCTCTCTGTCCTCTCAAGTTGTTTCTTCCTCTTCCCACAATGTTCTCAAGTGTTGGCTTCTGCAAAACTTCTGACGAGGAGACTAGTTCTTTTGCAAGATGTTATTGTCCTCTATGAGGCTACTAAATTAAAATGCAGAGCTAGCCAATGGGGCAGCATTGCCCTCAACCCTTCCCAATCGCTTCACCTCGCCCTCCTCCTTGTCCTCGCCCTCGTCGTGGCAAACCCTAGCGCACCTGCTTCGGCCACCTTCATCCCCCCCGATGGCGAGCTCCCTCCGCGCTCCGTCCATGGTATCTTTGCCCCTCCCTAGCCTGGCCACCTCAACCGCCGCCAGGACCCCTAAGCCACCCTTTGTCCTCCCCACCACCACTGGGCGGCCTGCCTCCCCCGGACCTCCCCTAATGCCGTCGTCTTCTTCGTCACCAGCCTAGGCGCAGGCACAGTTGAACACGGGCGTGAGAGGGAGTGGGAGGCGTGTGGGAAGAGTCGCGCCATTGTCAGACCGTTGGGATGGTCGCATAATAACTTCTGTAATTTTAGAATAGATATTCACGTGCAAAACAATATTCCAAGAAAAGGCTAAAATTAGAACCAAGAAACATATTGTAAAGCTTGAAAAAATTGGGAAAATGCCAATGGATAACTTCAAACATGAGGAACCCACGTAAAATATTTGGAGCTCACAAATAAAATTTAGAGCATCCAAAACTTGGATTTTCACTAGAAAAATTGGGAAACTAAAAAGAACTAGAAAATCCCCATGAAAAGCGAATTGGTGTTTTACCGAATTTGGAAACTTGTACACACTTAGAAAGCGCGAATGCATCTAGCATGAATGCAACAAACAACTCTATACCCTATGATTAATTAATTAATTTAATTTAGAAAACAATGCTTTTCTAAAGTAAAATTCCATCGCTATTTTTTTTTGAACAAAAAATTCCGTCCCTATTTATTACTAAGATTACTTAAGAGAAGACAAAAAAATTAGAAATCTGAGAATCAGTTTTTATTTGAGAGGTGAAAATCGTAGTTTTAGTTGTGCTTCCTATGCGCACCCCTTAAAATGAAATCATGGCCTTGTAATTAAGTTCTTAAAATAGATTTTTGGCAAAATATAGAAAATAAATACCTTCAGTATGGGCCGTCCATAATCTATGCCCAAATCTCAAATCCTGAACACCAACTCAGCCCAACCTCGCTCGCCCATGGAACCACCACACTTGGCTCCTGCGCGGGAAGCCGTTGCCCATTGGCGCCAAAATTTCCCGCCAATCCCGCCAGCCCGCCCCGCCGCCTCCCTGTCATTACACTCCACGCCGCTCCATTCCCCCACATTCGCGTCCCTCGTCTGCGGCCCTCCGCCCCCTAAACCCTAGCCAGGCCCCACCGCCGCTCGCCGCAGCCACCTCTGAGCCGCCCAGATCCCTTCTCCTTCGCCGGCTGAATGGTAAGCGCACGAGCCCTCTGCCTCGTCCTCCCCCGGCGCTTGCGGCGCCCGCAAGATCTGATCTCCTCTTGCCGCGGTCGCGTGGCGTTCTCGTCGTGCAGGATGACTCGGAGAACAACGCGCCCTCGACGCCGGGGTCCCCCGGGTTCAGCACCGACCGGTTGCCGCCCAACACCACCACCAGCCGCGGCGCCACCGACCCGTCCTCCTACTCCGACGACGATGGCGAGGCGGAGGTCGATCCTCACGTGCTCCCCGATGACGACGACCCCGCCGCCGCAGTGGCCCCCGACGAGGACGAGGAGGGGGAGGACCTCTTCAACGACAATTACCTCGAGTAAGCCAACTAGAATCTGAACCGGGGCTGGAGATTACCGGGATCTGCTCGGGGACCTCGAGTAAGCCAACTAGAATCTGAACCGGGGCTGGAGATTACCGGGATCTGCTCGGGGTTTGGGTAATTGGGACCAGGGGATCTGGTAGGTGCCGTGAGTTTTTTTTTTTTTGGGGGGGTAGGGTTTGTTGGCGGATGCGATGGCTTTTTGGCCTGTGGTTTTGGTTACATATCTGGTTCTAGGATTTACTGTCTTTATTTTTTCTCAATGTAGGCAAATTGTGGCATTTAGAGAAGAAATGGTCAATTTATTGACAATTTTTCTAAATTTTGTTTAAAAATTAGATTGTCCTAAACGTCTTATGTTAAAAGGAGGGAGTACATAAATTGGGGAAAATTTTGTATTTGAATAACTAATTGTAGTACTAGAGTAAATAACTGATAGGCTTAACTAATATTTGTTGGATTGATGGAATGAACCTAAATCTTCTATGTTGTATTGAAAACAACCAACTTTAGTTCTTGGCCACGCATCTAAATTTGCTAGTTTTATTGGTCTGATGGAAATACACTTTATCCATCTCGAAATTTGCTAAACTGAAGTGTTTTGGCCGACTCTCTGTGCCCATTGGGCCGGATGCCCAGGCTCACCAGCTTTGATGAGAGATCTGTTAAGTGGCTTTGCGCGTTGGTGCCAATTCGTGTTAAGTTACACATTGTTATCAAACTAAAGTTACTGAAATGTTTCCTAAATTGGGAATATGGAGTTGCACAGTTTGCTGCAAGGGTCACTTTTGTTTTTTTTAAATGGTTTATAACGAAGACATGCATTTTTTTAGACAATCGCAATGAATAATCCAATATATCTAGCCAATGCAAACCATTCTATACCTGCTGATTGTCAGTTTTGAATTTTTTTTTGTTTCCATATTCAGTCCTTTTCCTTTTTCCTGATTGCAGTGATTACCGAAGGATGGATGAGCATGATCAGTATGAGTCAGTTGGATTAGATGATTCACTCGAGGATGAGAGGAATCTTGATGAAATCATGGCTGATCGAAGGGCCGCGGAAGCAGAGCTTGATGCAAGGGATGTGAGGACTGGTACAGCAGCTGACAGGAAGTTGCCACGGATGCTCCACGATCAGGGTAATGGCTTCAAGACAAGTTTTGGCTTCTTTGGGATATTAGAGCAAATATGATATTTATATTTAAATTAATGCACTTGATTAAACCACCAAATGAGTATTTGGTATATGAACTTATGTTTGCATCTCTGGGCTCGTCCATCTGCATCTGCTTCTTTTGTGATTGGTTTTAAGTTTGACTGACCACATCCTCATTTGGATTTCAGTGGGTTAATGCTTTCTGTAAAAAACCTCATTTTGGAAGATTGCATATTATACTGAATATTTTTTGAAACAAATATTATACTGAATATTGAGTTGGACTATCTCCATTTCTCCATCTATCAACTGTTGTAACAGTAAAAATGTATTTTATTTTTCTTCCATGTGTAGGATAGCTGTGTCCTTTATGTCTGAACTGCAAATGAACTTTTTGCTTAGGAAGTTTTTAGTGTTTGTTTGAGTTCATATCCATATAGTAAGCATATGATAGATATTAGCAACCAATCTTCATTTCATAGTACTGATTATGCCTGGATATTTTATTTTGAGAACTGATAGTTGTAGATTCTTGTAAAAAAATGGTAACATGATTGCCTTAAGTGTAAACTTTTGTAACATATATTAGAAGTCCAAGATTTAGATATCAGTTACTGTGAATTCAAAGCTCTTTTCTTCCATGGTGCAGATACAGATGAGGATATGAATTTGAGGCGTCCTAAAAGGCACAGGGCTAGTTTTAGACCACCAAGTGGACCAAGAACACCAAGAAGTGATGATGATGGTGATGGTGCCACTCCTAGTTCACCTGGAAGATCACGTGGAATGTACTCAGGCGGTGATGTGCCTATGACTGATCAGACTGATGATGACCCATACGAGGTATTGTCATATCGATTTAAACTAGGTTATGCTTTTATTTCAGAACTTGAATTGGTTCTGTAACTACCAATTAAATAGTAAGCCTCATTTTCTGTAGCTCTAATGACCGTCTATCCTTGAATTGACAATATTTTTTTCGGCAGGATGAATTTGATGAAGAAGATGAGATGAACATGTACCGTGTCCAAGGTACATTGAGAGAGTGGGTCACAAGAGATGAAGTCCGTCGCTTTATTGCAAAGAAATTCAAAGAATTCCTTCTTACATATGTTAACCCAAAGAATGATCAAGGAGAGATTGAATATGTTCGGCTTATTAATGAGATGGTTTTAGGTATCATCTGCTTCACATTCTCGGTTGGCATGATAAAAAATGCAACAAGTTTTAGCTGCTACTTCAAAGTCTTTGCTTCTCTGACCCTTGTCTATTTATTCTGCAGCTAACAAGTGTAGCTTGGAAATAGACTACAAGCAGTTTATTTATATACATCCAAACATTGCCATCTGGTTGGCTGATGCACCTCAATCAGTGCTTGAAGTTATGGAGGAAGTTGCCAAAAATGTTGTTTTTGATCTCCACAAGAATTATAGGAATATCCACCAAAAGATATATGTCCGGATAACGAACCTTCCTGTCTATGATCAGATACGCAATATCAGGTAAAGAGCACAGTTTCCTTTGTATCTTTTAGCTTCATGATCAATTTGATTTGGTTTAATGTCCTACATGCCTTTGTTCAGGCAAATCCATCTGAACACAATGATTCGAATTGGTGGTGTTGTTACCCGGCGATCTGGTGTATTCCCTCAGTTGCAGCAGGTGAAGTATGACTGTAGCAAATGTGGAACTATCCTGGGCCCTTTCTTCCAGAACTCCTACACTGAGGTGAAAGTCGGATCATGCCCTGAATGCCAATCCAAAGGGCCATTCACAGTCAATGTTGAGCAGGCATGTTCCCTTAAACATGTTTTCACAGTTCTGTCTTATTGCTATGTGATATCGATATAGTTTTTCTGTATGTGGGCTATATTGTTAGTCCTAGTAAAACTAATTGTCTTTTTCAGTCTTAATACTTGAACTTTTCCTCCTTGCAGACTATATATAGGAACTATCAGAAACTCACTCTTCAGGAAAGCCCAGGAATTGTTCCTGCTGGGCGGCTTCCAAGATACAAGGAAGTAATACTTCTGAATGACCTGATTGACTGTGCTCGTCCAGGAGAGGAGATTGTAATTTTTCTGCACCTACCGTTTCTTTTTCAATTCGTATTACTTTTGAAATCAGACTGACATTCAGTGCTTGCTGTCTCCAGGAGGTCACTGGGATATACACAAATAATTTTGACTTGTCTTTGAATACAAAGAATGGTTTCCCTGTTTTTGCCACAGTGGTTGAGGCAAACTATGTGGCAAAAAAAAAAGGATCTGTTTTCTGCATACAAATTAACTGACGAGGATAAGGCAGAGATTGAGAAGTTGTCGAAGGATCCAAGGATTGGAGAAAGGGTTTGTTGCTCAACTCTTTAATCTCTTGATGAAAATGTGTTATGCTAATAACATTAACTCACTTAAGCACCTCACTCAACAGATTGTCAAGTCAATTGCACCATCCATTTACGGCCATGAAGATATCAAGACTGCCATTGCACTCGCTATGTTTGGTGGACAAGAGAAGAATGTGAAGGGAAAACATCGCCTAAGAGGAGATATCAATGTCCTACTCCTGGGTGATCCAGGCACTGCAAAATCGCAGTTTCTCAAGTAAGGACATAACAGAACCAATCATTTTTCAGCAGTTCCTTGAGGATGTGCCAATTACTTGCCATCTTGCAGGTATGTGGAGAAAACAGGACACAGAGCAGTATATACAACTGGAAAAGGAGCCTCTGCTGTTGGTCTTACTGCTGCAGTTCACAAGGATCCAGTAACACGAGAATGGACACTTGAGGGAGGTGCACTAGTTCTTGCTGATAGGGGCATTTGCCTCATTGACGAGTTTGACAAGATGAATGATCAAGATAGGTATGATATAACATTTGCACTTGGATCTCCTGTACTATTTAAATTTCTGTATTACTAAAAATGTAATTCTCTTCTGATTGTTTCAGGGTAAGTATTCATGAAGCAATGGAGCAACAAAGCATCAGTATATCAAAAGCAGGAATCGTCACATCTCTTCAAGCTAGATGCAGTGTTATTGCTGCAGCAAACCCAATAGGGGGAAGGTAACTTCAGTTCCATGGATGCCATGTAATACCAGTGCATAGTATTAAGAAAGATACTGACTGCAATCATTCTTGATTTCTCAGGTATGATTCATCAAAGACATTCACTCAGAATGTTGAATTGACAGATCCCATTATTTCACGTTTTGACGTCCTCTGCGTGGTTAAGGTTTGGAGCTGTTATTGATGTCTGATGTATTTGTTCCATGATCAGTTGTCAATCACTACTGATATTTAATTTTTAAAATGCAGGACATTGTTGATCCATTTACAGATGAAATGCTTGCAAGGTTTGTTGTAGACAGTCATGCCAGATCCCAACCCAAGGGGGCTAACCTTGAAGATAGGGTGTCAACTGATGTGGATGATGATCCATTGGCCGCTGCAAGACAAGCTGACCCAGATGTATGTGTCCTATAGCTATTTCAATTGAAAGAACCTCTTACTGTTTTGTGGTTCTAACTGAATGTTATATTGTCAGGTCCTTTCTCAAGACATGCTGAAGAAATACATAACTTATGCTAAGCTGAATGTATTTCCCAAAATACATGATGCCGATCTAGATAAGATTAGCCATGTGTATGCTGAACTCCGTCGTGAATCCTCTGTATGATATCCTTCTTCGCCTTGTCTAGGGTTTTGTGTGAACTAAATTTCTGAAGTGGCACCTTTGAAAACAATGTACTAAGTAGTTTTCAACTAACTTTGCAGCATGGACAAGGGGTTCCTATTGCAGTAAGGCATATAGAATCAATCATTCGAATGTCGGAGTCACATGCAAGGATGCACCTGAGGAGCTACGTTTCTCAGGAAGATGTTGACATGGCCATCCGTGTCTTGCTTGACTCTTTTATTTCAACTCAGAAATTCGGTGTGCAGAAAGCACTTCAAAAGGTAAATTTTGTTAGTATTGAACTGTTATATGGCCATTACAACCTCCAATGCTACATAAATACATGCATTTGATAATCTATTTAAAAAGTGCGCATCTATTTTACTGAAATCATGTACCAAACCGTCAGTTTTGTCAGTAAATGTTATTAATTATGCATTGCTTTCTAAGTCTTGTTGCAGATTAAACTAATAACATAAGTTGAATCTTTTTACCCTTTTGTACTAATCAATCTGTGTCTGGGTAGTCCTTACTGAATGACATAAATTTCTGCTGTCTGCAGAATTTCCGGAAATACATGACATTTAAGAAGGATTACAATGAGCTGCTTCTGCTCCTTCTGCGTACACTGGTCAAGGATGCCCTGCACTTTGAAGAAATCATGTCAGGATCAACCTCGCACCTTACTCATGTTGAGGTCAAAGTGGAGGACCTGAAGAACAAGGTAAGCCTTCATGAGTGCTTCCACACAAAACCGAGCTGAGTGACCTCTTTATTTCTTTAACATCTGACTTGCTACACCTATTGACCCAGGCCCAAGAGTATGAGATCTACGATCTGAGGCCGTTCTTCTCCAGCGCCCACTTCAGGGACAACAGCTTCATTCTGGATGAAGGGCGTGGGATCATCAGGCATCCACTGGCAGAATAACTGACTTTCCTCCTGTCTAGAACTGTAGAACTGGCCTTTGTCGTTACGGCCCTGGGATGAAGTGAACAGCCAGAGGCCTGGATGAAGAGTGATGATGAGATCTGACTTCATTTCTTATAAGCATACAGAATGACACTGGGCTAATCGCCTTAGAATTTAGTATCTGTTGTGTTTTTGTTCTCAAATATGCAAAAGGTTTGTGTAGTTTTTTGTATTAAGGTAGAAGAGTTTAGTATCTGTTGTGTTATGTTTAAGAGCTTCGTATTTAAACATCTATATGCACTTGCTGCCATTTAGGCGTATCTGTACGATGTGCCAAATCATTTGTTATATAAATGATGGGTGTGAATGAGTGCAAGCAATGAAAAAACTAGGAAAACCAACAAGTTTCATATATTTTGGTTTAACATGGCTTGACTGTAGTTCTTTTAGAACTTAAACAAGATCTTTATTATTTCCTGAAAAATAGATAACCTCCTTTACCCTGCCTGACTCAGAAACAGGGAAAAAAAGGAGGCAAATTTTATTAGCTAGAAGAGGCGGGGAACAAGCACCTAGTCGCCTTCCTGGCTCTTTTTTGAATTGTGATGCTCTGTTCCATGGTCGCAAATTAGTTTGTGTATAATAGTGTGTTCCTGGCTCTCTTGTGATGCTCGGTTCCATGGTTGTCATTTAGTTCGTGTATAATCGCGTGTTGTGTAATTCAGTCAAGGCAAAAGCCTCATCTGAAAAAAAAAAAAAAAAAACCTACAGTTAAACCGAAGGTAGAAAAAACACATGTATATTGTAACCGAACATATTATAACAAAAAAAAAGTTTTAAGGTGATAATCTTGAATTGCTCAAACCATTCAAAATACAACAAAAGAAAATCCTTAGAACTTTTTAAATAAAATTTGTCAGAGAGGTATTTTTTAAGTATAGCAAATAAATTGGTGCAACTTGAAGCTATTTTTCTAGAAAGAGCATGCAGTACAATTTTCAAAAAACACTTTGAATCCTACCTTTCTAAATGGATGAAAATAGAAAGACATCTGACAGTTATTTCAAGGGATATAGATAGATCAACTAATTTACAATTTTTCCACATCAGATAGTTACCATTAGTTTTTTTATGACCCATAGTTTACAATATTTTTTTCTAGCTCATATCTAAACCAAACAAACCTTTAGATATGCTATTATGCATATGACTCTAGGAGCCCTACTTTTTATTTGAGGACTCTCCCTACTTTTGAGGATCTTTTGTTTTGAGATGAACTCTAGTAGTAGTTCTGAATAGCCATCAGATTCGTTCTCTCGAAAAATGACACATAAGACTTGATTTTCGTTGACTTCCTCGGTCAAACTAATAAGGATCGAATTAGGAGGAAGAGCATTGCACAAGGAGCCACACGGAGTTTCACTTACCGAAAGCTGTGTCGAGTATCGTCAGGAGAGGAAAACTTCGGACGATGTGGGAGGGAGGGGACTCAAGACGACGACAGATGTGGGTGCCATCATGCGGAAAGGGAGCTCTAGTAGATCTGGTGGCGCACGCAGACGGCAAGACCTCACGACTTCCTCCCAATAAGTGCGAGTGCTGTCGAGAAAGAAGAGAGCTCCAATAGATCTGAGGTGGTGCTAGGATAGGAGGAGAGCCAGGTGGCGTTAGGAGGGAAGGAAGCTTCGGCAGATCTACTGGTGCCGAGATGGAATGGAGCCGGGCGGTAGGTATTGTGCCTGGACGTCCGGGCACCCTTTTCAACATATGCGAATGCCACCAAGGTGTCTAGCCCTACAAAACACGGATACGTGAGGGTGGACACGTATTCCATATCTCATACGGATACGCGGGGGATACGTGACAGATACGTATCCATGAAGTATCGGCAAAAAGGTAATTGAAAAAAAATCTGATACTCGGTCTGATATGTATCCACGCGATTTGATGAATGCCGATACGTATCCACCTCCGCCACGGACACCCTGCTGCATGAGTGCCGCCACCTAACGCCTATCCTGACGCTCCTCCACCCGCTTGCAGGCACGAGCGCTGACTCACCTCCGCCCGGATGCACAACAGCACGAATGCTACCGTCCGATGCGTGGCTTCCTGCCGGTACGCTTGAGTGCCAATGCATAGCCCGTTTGACGCCTCCCTCCTGGCTGTCCGCCTAACTCGACGGCCGCGAAGACCTTCAGCACTTCCTGGTGGCAATTTAGGGTCTCCGGTGATCTCCCCTTCTTAATTTCTTTTCCCCTCCCCCTGATCTAGTCACTCGTTGCTTTATTTCTTCCTCAATGGCAACCTCTGTTTTGTTCTTATTGCCTATGTGGAAAGGGGTGAGAACTAGGGAAGCAAAGGATAGATAGAGACTGAGTGGTGGTGAAATATGTTTATTTTTTTACAGGTGTCGGTTGGGTGAGCGGTAGAGATGGGAAAACTATGTCAGTGCTTTGTTGTAGAACGTTTGATTGGCTCCTAGTAGTTTTAACATGTCTTATTATTATTTTTTTAAAAAGTATATTAAACGTATCCGCGTATCAGGTTTTTCAGAAAAATGACATATCCGCATATCCTTATCCGTCTGATACCGATACATGTATATGCGCTATAAAGGTCCTGCACGAGCGATGTGGATAAAGGTAGAACTGAGCTGATGCCAATGGAAGGGAAGCCATAGGGGGCAAGGCACTGGAGAACCTTGGCGGCGTGCGTGAGGTGTGGCGATGCGCGCCGGACAGTCACAATCATGAAAAAAACTAACAAAGCGGTAATTTGAGGTCACAAATGAGGGGTGACAAGAGGATATGAGGTTCAGGGAGGAGGATTTGAGGGCCCCTTCTCAAATCTGAGGGCTCTAGTGGAATGATGGCCTAAAGTAGGGGCCTGTACAACCAACTGATGTGTTGTTCCAGCTAATCTACAACTCTCTAACCTATGCAAGTTATTTTACAGATTCTTATAATACATTTATTTAAGAACACAACTTCACTTTTTCACATACCATGAACGTCTGCGAAAACACAACCCACATAATTTACTATATGGTCACTATTGACACGAACACCAGTACAGTACAGAACAACAAAAGGAACGATAAAACAGTGTTCAGGTAGAGGACAAATGATAAAATGCACTCATGTAGTACTATTGACACCAATTGACAACCCAGCCAATAACCAAACTAAGAAAAGCACCTATCTCAAAAATTTCAGCATCATAGATTCACACATTTTCCACCTTCAGATGCAGCAGCACTCCACTGAAACCTTTCTTAACAGCATTTCATGACAAGTGGTCACTAATAAAGCCACAGTTTTTCCTTCAGGTCAGTAGCAATTTATCACTCAAAACAAAAGCAAATATAAATGTCATTCCGAACATAACAGAATGACATACCATCAAAGCATTCCAAAATGCAAATTATACCCTAATTCATGTCCTTTTGTTTGTACAAGGAGCAGGTTAAACCATCTTTTGTTTTTTTTTCTGGCAGATGTTAAACTATAGCTGATGCTCAAAACTCGCATGCTTGCATTCAGCTCTCACTCAACACATTGCAATATTTCTGTGCCAACCAATCACTGAAATCCCTAAAAAGCAAATAAATTTCTGTGCCTGTAATTTGATTACAATACCATATTACAACACACACTAACATAGCAAGTGTATATCACTTTCACTGAAGCTAGGCTAATGGCTCCAGTCAACTGGATCAAAATATCCCAAGGATACATTATGTATATGCCATTGTCATTGAATGGGTGAAAAATTTTAAATCAATGGTGTTGAAGGAAGATCAGTTACAGAGGTGGCATATCAACGATTAGAATTTATCAGTTGCATATAAGGAACCAATCCCATTTCTAAATGGGTAACCTCACAACGGGATTAAGGTAAATTATATACTACAAATTATGAACATAAGTTAAATTATTTTCCTTTGCAGCTACAAAGCAGACATAGATGAAAAACACAAAACAAAAACTTAATAATGCCATATCAATGTTTCAAAAAGCACCTATGTGCTAGGCAGGATGCCAGGCCTTGCCAAGCGCATAGGTGATAGGTGTGCCTAGGCAGTAGGCATCCCCTAAGCAGACGTAGGAGACTAATTTTTGTGGCTAGTTAAGAGTAATTCATTGATAAACAGAGATGATATGGATTTCTAAACAAAAAGAACTTGACATTATCACATATACATTAGCTCTAGATATAGTTGATAGTTTATCTTGCTCTATCTTCATTTGTCACATTTTCAATATGGATCAAATCCTAAACCACTATCAGAAAAAACACCTAGAAAACACCAAGGCACTACGCAAAGACGGTACTGCTCGGCTTAGTGCCTGGCATCCTGAGTGCCACCTTAGCACTCGTTTTTATGAAACAGAGATTATATCTATTGTAGGAGTGGGCAATTGGGTGACCCAAAAAGTTCAGGCCGAGTAATTCTGGTTTTTGGAAACTTGGTTTTCACATATTGGTACCCAAGATTCATCTCAAAAAGCAATACCCAGCAATTCGAGTCCCCAAAAATTGGTTTCAGGTTAGGGTAACCAATTACCCAAGATTAACAAAATCACCAGCGTAGACAGAATTTTAGTGGCACTTCAGCAGTAAACAATGGTTTTTTACAGCATTTTACCTAGCAATGCTTTTTTGAAACACAGTTTATATAGCCATAGAAATTAGAAAGGACATAGTCACGGAGTAATGTCACCATCCATCTTTGGATGGAATGAAGGCATCCAACATTGCACTGTCCAAAAATGTTGGTAAGATGAACAATTCTCAAAATACATGAGTTCTTCTCCTTGAGGAACTAACCAGTCTTTTAATGTAATTCATTAGATTTTCACAAGCCAAATATTGTAGTGGACAGCCTTATTCTAATAGCAAGACACAACCGCAGGAGAACCTCTGGGACCCATTTATGTTATATAATGGGAGCAATTTTTAAGCAAAAATTACTCGTGTCATCACCACAGATTTGATTATATAGGAGCACTAAATCAATCAACAAATTAGCAAGAAAAAGAAAAAATACAACATGTAGAAAGGACAGCGATAGGCTATACTGAACTGAACTTGGGGATTATGGAATACAACTGGCATCTGCTAACCCTAGTTTTAATATATTTGTACAATGCCCCTTTCTTGTTTGTTACACTAACTTGTATATTTCATCTGACACTAATGTTTTTGCAAAGATGGGACTCAGTTCTCATTAACATTAATGGGAGTCAAAGCACCACTACAAGTAATATTAGTGATTTTGTCAATGTCCAAAAAGGCATGTCAAATTCTAAGTTAACCTTTAAATGTCCTACGGTATCACTCTGACAAGTGGGATTGTTCATTAGTAACTAATATAATGTGAGTATTTCTATTCAATAAATTAACAACATGTGGGATTGTTCAAACATAACAGCGCAAATGCAGAAATATGTGTAGCTATTATTCAAAATAACAAATCTAAAGGTGCCTGGTCCCTGGGAAACTGTTCTACAATAACTACATCCACAAATCCAATTGGTATACCCAAGAAATATGGGAACTGAAACACAACAACACATAACTAACCTTTTATTTTTCCTATAAAATCGATAAAATCATCCACAATAGCTAGCTGAACAAAGTCACGGCAGTTGTCCTTTTGTATTTACTGATGGATTTATTTATGCTTCTATCGTAGTAAAGTCATTTATCAGCTAATGATGCAATTCTGAAAAGAATGATTGTATAGCAGACTCTTAACCAGCCAATTCTGCTATATCTATATGCCTTATTTTTATTAACTGGATGAGAAAGCCAGTTTCAAACAAGAAATCCACATATCTACTCCTACATCAATTTTTTTTTTTTTTAAGAAATCTAATTTGATGCTAATGAAAAAAGTCTAGTCTAGTTAAGAAGCAGGCCATCACATTTAAACACAGAAAAATATAAATTATAGTATTAATTTAGCCAAACTGCATGACAAGGTGGCTAGGTCAGATTCATAAATAGATGTATTTAAACAGTGAAAACAAGGCAAATGAAAAGTATTAATAGACAGAGATTAACATGAACTAAGGTATTATACAATTTACAGCTTGTGAAAAAGTACTATCCTGCATGCTTGAAACATCAAAAGAGTACTTTTCCAATAATAATTTACTTAACTTACAACATATTATGCAATCAATGTCATCAATATATCATGAAAACAGTGTAATGTTCAAAAGGAAATTTGTAAAAATAACTCTATAAGATCCAATACCCTTGTTAGTAAACAGGCCTAAGATCTATATTTTAAGATAGGATACCTCACATTCAGACACTCTGGAGCTACATCCCCACATTCTTCCAATCACACCACTATGTCCAAGACAATCCAATGATTATTGGAGATAAGTGGTCTATGCTATTTCAGTTAAAAAAAAAAAAAAAAATACTGATTCAATCAACTACAGCAGGTTGATATAAATAGTGGGATCTCTGAAACTCAATACTAAGAAAAGCCTTGTTTAGTACCGAATTGCAAAATTATAATCCTCACCCAGCAATTCTGAGTTGATATCATACAACATGGTGCGATGTAACATTAATTGACATAATTGAAAGAGGAGTACTCTAGTCCACGCTCCAAAGCACGCAGGTCTATTTAGATGTAGCGAGATCCTGCAACGGATCTGGTCTTCTAGTTAACAGGCAAGATTTTACCAGGCTCACCAAAGGTAGCCGGGGATCTTGATGCGAAGGAAGAGCATGGCCATGGCGTAGGCGATGACGACGGCGACCGCGCCGGCGCTCCCAAACGAGACGCGGAGGCTGCGGGGCCTGGTGCGGTCGACGGCGAGGTCGAGGAGGATGATACCGACGCCGCCGAGGAGGAACATGAACCCGGAGGAGAGCCCCTCGATGATGTACTGGCCGTTGACGCGTCCCGGGAGGAAGACGACGGGGCGGACGGCGCCGGTGGCGGGGTCCTGCGCGCTGCCGATGCCGGGGGCTCGACGATGACGTCGTAGACGAGGCCGGAGACGACGGCGAGGTAGGTGAGCAGGATGAGCGAGAAGACGGTCATGGGCGAGGGCAGCGCCAGGTTCGAGGGCAGCCGCAGGCGGGTGCGCGGCGGCCGGAGGAAGGAGAAGGGGGAGCACGCGGAGGACGTGGAAGAGCGGGTCCATGGAGTCGAAGTGCGCGGCCTGCGTGGCCGCCGCCGCGGCGGCGCTGCCGCCGGCGTGATCCGATCTAGGGGGCATCGCGCGTGGAGTGGGAAGTGGGTTTGGGCTTTTCTGATTTTCTGGACTTCTGGTTCTGGCAGTCGGACGTTTTTTTTTACGAGTGTTTTACGTGTGTGCCATTAAAAAATGTAAAGTATATTAAGCGACTGCTCGCGCTCCGACGGCATCGCGCGACACCAGGCCGCGTCAGGCTGGCCCAGCAAACCTCCCTCCCCACATCTAACTTTGCGGACACGCCGTCCCTCCCGAGTACGGAGCAGCCAACGCATGGCTGCCGCTTCTTCTTTCATTTCGGCTGCGGATCCGGGCCGGCGAATCCGGCGTTGCTGTCGGAAGCGCAGCCGGCGAGCGGTGGTGGCCGGCCACGACGACGGAGGAAGTGCTCGGTCCCCGTCGCGTGTTTTTCAGGTCGCTGCTCTTGTCTGTATCTGCTCCCGACGTGGTTGGGCTTCAACAGCTGGCATCCATGGCAGGAGTTGCCACGGTCGATGACGAAGGATGTTCAGTAGTTGCGGCGCGGGGTACGGCGGAGGAGCTGATTTGATTGTAGTCGAAGGTTTCCACTCTCTCCGTTGCACGTCCCCTCCTTTTGCGCATCCGCTGTGTCGTGGGTTGGGGGCTCCTGCAGCTGCCATCTGCGGTCCCTTCAGTGCCATTCAGCTCTGTACCAGCTCCTTCCTCCATCCGCCCCAACGTCCGCTGTTGTTTGTCATCGACGGCCGATGTGAGCACAACCCAAACCCTATTACTGCTCCTTTCTTTTCTGCCCCAAATGATGTTTGTTGTTGTTTAGTTGTATTTAGAGTTTGCAATTTTGGTTCTACGCACGCTAAGCACCTACTAAACCGGCCAATTGCTCTGTGCTCAGACTAGTTCTCAGTCGTTCTACTCATGCACATGCAGCCTCCTGCTGCACTTTCCGAGGACCAGGCTTAGCCAGCCAAAAAAGATATTGAACTCTTCTAGACAGTCTGTTCTTATGTTTTTTCATTTTTAGTTTGTTGACTCTAACTTTGAGTTCTTTTTTCAGTATCATTTTTAGGTTCCTAATACCAAGACTTTAGTTTAGTTTTATTGTTCAGTTCATTTAAATTTTTTGATTCAGAGTACCTAGACATTAGTTTAGTGATTCAGAGTACCTAGACATTAGTTTAGTTTTAGTTTTCAGTTAATTTTTTATTTTTTTTTGTTTTAGGTTCAGTTCTTGATATGTAGACTTTAGTTTAGTTTTAGTTATCTTTTTTTCTGGACTTCAGTTTAGTTTAGTTTAATTTTTGTTTCAATTTCAGTATTGAGTACCTAGACTTTACTTTAGTTTTAATTTTTTTTTAAATTTTTTGCTTCAGATTTAGTACTGTACCTAGACTTTAGTTTAGTTATCATTTTTTCCTAGACTTTAATTTCGTTTAGTTTTCAGTTTTTTTAAGAAAATGTTTCTATTTCAGTAGTGAGTACCTAGACTTTAGTTTAGTTTTTTTTTTTTTTTTGTTTGTTTCAGGTTTAGTAATGTACCTAGACTTTAGTTTATTAATTCAATATTAGTTTTTTAGTTTCAGTTTTCTTTTTCACTTTTTAATTTCTGTTATCTTCTAGTAGCTATTTGATAATTTAAGTTCAATTTGCAATATTATTGTTTTCAGCAACATCAACTTCTTCCTTGGGATTTTTTCTTCTCTGTTCTGTACAGCAGGTCAGCCTATCTGCAAGCTGCAGGACTTTTCAACAGACATCAAGAGTACAAACTTGCATTTGCATCACCACCAGGAAGGTTAGCCTTCAGTACTAGTATTGAGTTTCATTGGCGATTCTGTTGTTTCAATTTGGTGAGAATTGGAGCTGTTCTGTTCCTAGCTCCAGTGTTAATGAATGTTCTTTTGTAGATGGCAAATTCAAAGGAGAAATGGAATATTGCAGGCAACGTAGATCTTTCAAAAGTATAAGTTTTCTTTTTCTTATCTTTTTTAGTCCCTTGAGCAAGATTCTGGATGTTCATCATAGTTTGATGGGGAGTTTCAATGCATGCAACTTATGATTTTCCATGCAGATGATAAAGCAAAGATGGTTGTAGACCTTAACAATGAGAATTAGCTGACCACTACCATTTATGTTTGAGCTAAGAAACAAGCCAGCGTTCCCACAACTTGGGTGTGTATTGAAGAATCTGTGCCAATTGGACAGAAAGCTATTGCTTTGCTATTTTGCTCTGGAGCCGTTTAGGGGGTGTTTGGTTGCCGGCCGTCACACGCCAACAGAGTTGTGGCGAGGTGTGGCGAGGTTTGTGGCCGCCACAGCTTGGCGAAAACCAGCACAGAGAAGTCACGTGGCTGCCTCAACTTAAGTACAAACCAAACATCAGCCAAAGCAGTGTGGCAGGAGCGAGTGTGGCGTGGCGAGTGACGGCCGGCAACCAAACACCCCTTAGTCTTGAAAGCTACTAGGTTTTGAACCTGATGTTTGGCCCCCAACTATGTTCTGGTGGGCTTGTTTGTGATGTAAAATTTCACAATTTTCAGTAATGGTACCTGTTTCGAGCAAGTGACGGTGCTTCCCGTTCTTTTTATGCTTTATGGTTTGATCAATGAACTCTATATATCTCATGATTCATGGTACTAGTTCTAATATGTTCAATAGTCCTGAAATGATTGTCACAAGAACTCCACTTAAAGGAAAGCCTTAAACTCTCAAACTTGCTACTAAAGGAGAAGGAAGATTAAACAAGGAAGAGGGAAAGAACTGCGAACTTTCCAAGCATTAGCAAATGTATAGTAACAGATTACAAACCATTTGTCTGAACTCAAGTTTAATAAAACAAGTTGCAAATTTCCAAAGATAATGATTTTCTTTTGTTCGACCAAATTTCTTGTGATCATGTTATAAGAAATCTAGAAACCACCAAATAGATACGCAAAAAAGAAAAGAAAAAGGTTGTGTGTTGCCCTTTAACTAAGACATTTGCTCAGGTGTTATTAGAAAAAAAAAACTTCTTTGGATTTGAAAGGCAGAATATGCATCAGAAATTGACAAGGAATGCTGAACATTTCTGCAAATCACAGCATGTAGCTTGAGTTTTCTAACTTTACAGGATATAAGCATATTATTTTCTCTACAGAGACATGAGTTTATCAAATTTGCTTCCACTTAACGTAGGAGCATAAATCAATTAAGACTATCGGTCATTAATTGCATACTAATAGCATAAGCAAAACCAAATCAATTAATGAGCTGGGGTACACCACAAATATAACTTGCAACTAGCATAGCATCAACAAACAAATCAACTAATGCGCTAGGGTACACCACACATATAACTTGCAACTGGCATATACAATAACTTGCTCCGTCCAACAGAACTAGTTTGCCCATACTCTACATGAAAATTTCTGTCCTGCTGCAGTGTTCTCAATTTGTGCTGAACTTCCACTCCACTGAGGGTGTCTTCCACCATTTTTCAGTTGTTGTACCACTTGGACCAACTACAGCTTCATTTTGCCCGTTACTTTCTACTAATAGAAGCCCACTTGCTGTCACACATTCAGAAGCTTCAATATCTATTGCTTCCAAATTTAGGTCAAACATTTTGGCAAAAAGGCATGGCTCCCTGTAACAAAATAAAAATCACCAGACAATATAAGTTGCTAAACTATTTTACTCGGAACATAGTAAATTATGATGAACTACAATTTTTCTGACTATACAAAAGATGGTACATTGGTTTGCATCTAGTATCCGCAGTATGAAGTTATTCATATTCTAATCATAAACTCCTTATTTTAGATTTTTTGGTTTTGTCTAACAAAGTAGTCTGTCCTTCATATGCAATTACTGATTACAACACTATAGCAACTTGCTACAAAATTTTACCTATTACATCATTTTTCAGATAACAACTTGCTACTGCCTGCAACATTTTAGCAACACTGTAGCTATAAAAATTTTGTACTATGTACATCAGATGATGTCGCCATAATGTAGAGCAGCTTCTTTTTTATAAATTGCTACTGCCTGCAACAAATAATTGCCATTTTTAAACATTTTCATAGATGTCTAATCTATAGAAATTGCTACATCAGACAATAATTGCTACTACACTATTTTTTTCTAAACATCCAGAGCGGTGGTTGTAACCAAAACTAAGATGCACATATAGATTAAGTTGAGGATAAAATCAAAGCAACAGTGGTTTGCCCTGTCTCAGTTATTCAGAGGAGATCCAGCCGTTCACACCTAATTTGTATTCCACCAACAGATGTGGACGATAAACAAGCAACTGGACCTCAACATCCAAATATAATATGCTTTCTTCCACTGAATCGATCTAGATGCATACATCTCTCGGAGAGAAATGGAAGAAGGGGTAAAAGATCGATTCCACTAAAGACAAGATTTACCTGCATTCATGTATTCAGAGCCAAGAGAGAGCAGGCAATCTGCGGGGAGGAGGACCAAATCAGCCAGGAGGAGCAGCGGGAGTGGCGGCCGGCGGTGTCCTCGTAAATGGCGGAGGTGGATTTTGGGCACAGGCAATCCTCATAGCTGGTTGCCGCAGCAAGTCACGTAAAAAGGGAAAGCAACGGGGATGGGATTTTGGGCGCTGATCCCGCCTGGGTTGGTCGTGCGGGGGGCTGGGGGTCGCGCGCTTCCATTCGGCGCGACCCGTCGCGCGTTAACCGCGTCCTTAAAAAAAATGGCTTATTAATAAAGTTTTTAAAAAGTTCGAACTCTCACAAATGCCATCGATTATTACCTATAACGTTGTCTAACTACGATAGAAAAAGTCTAAAAATACCTTAGGTATAAATGCCATGTAAAAGTTCGTCGTTCCGCTGGTGCCATTGGTCGCTGTCTCTAGCTGTACTATTCAAATGAGTAATTCTAAGAGAAGACTAGTCTTGATTAATGACACAGAGGGCGTCTACAATTGATTTGATTGCACACATGATTTACATCTTTGATCTTAATTCGTATGATGTTTGTAATGAATCAAAAATAAACATAAAAATTAAGGCTAATAGACAATTAGTGGTCTACAATACTCTTCTCTGTTTCTATTTTCTATTTTTCCAATTTTTCACTTTTTTCTTTTTCTTTTTTCTCTTTCTTTCTTTCTTTTTCTTTTCCTTTTCTTTCTATTCTCTCTCTACTTTATCCCCCAACCGCTAGGCATCAGAATAGGCACTCACCGCACGAGAATCACCACACGGAGTCGCGGCGGACACCGGACGCAGACGACATCTTCTCCACGCACGGTACTCTTTTTGTCGCGGCCATAAGTCCGACGACGGCGAAACCATCGACTGGCTGCTGCTGCAGGCGGAGCCGGCTATCCTCGCGGCCACCGGCACCGGGATGCTCGGTGAGGTCGGCGCGGCAGGATGGGATGGGCGCGGGCGCAGACGCCGCTGCCTCGCCTACTGACAAGGCGTAAAGTTGCCATGGCCAAGGGGGCAGCTGCAACGGAGGCAGGGCGCTTTGGGGGGCGTGGCAGGGGCCGTCTGCGAGGGCCGCCATGGCCGAACGGGCCAGCCGAGCGGCCGCCTTGGCACCGGCTCGGGAGGGGCGGGCGCTGCGGTCACCGCCGGGCCTAGCCTGGCTTGGAGGTCGCCGGGCGCGGTGGCATCATCTGGCGAGGGTCCGGGCGCGGTGGCACCGGCCGGCGAGGCCCGGCGCGGTGGCACCATCCGACGGGGCCCGGGGCCGGGCACGGTGCCCTCCCCTGGGCGTGGGCGCGATGGCACCGGCCGACGGGGTGAGCGCAGTCGAGCACGCGCAGATGGAGCTCTGCTCGCCGAGAACGGCTGCCCCGACGTGTTCTATAGCAAGTTGCCAGGAGCGGCATCTGCGGGAGGGGGAGGGGGAGAGGGCGTGGCCATGGCTGGGGGCTCGCGAGGCGGGGCTGCATGGCTTCAGCAGCGAGGCCAGCGCACCCACGTGGGAGAACAACGCGCATGCGCGGGGGGGGGGGGGAGGGAGCTCCGCCCGGCGGCCTGTGACAGGACCGCCCAATTTATATACGATCAAGCATGACTGTCTCCATTAATCACATTGACACGCACATGCCATCACGTATATAAACCCGGTAGTCTGCCGAGAGTCACGAAGGACCTCGGTAAATCAACTTACAACCAGGATCGTACTCGATTAAGCAAATACATATCATATACTCAGAGTTCGCAGCATAAGAGTTATTATAATAGAATGAAGAATAACGAATAAAAGTTTAGTTTCAAAGCACTTTACAACAAAACCAAAGTTTGGAACGATTACCAAATCATAAACTTGAGTGATATTGCTAGCTTTTGACATCCTCCGGTGGAGTAAAGAGAAGAAACATTATATGGAGTAGCCGTGCCCACCGGCTTTAGTTAACACCATCAGCAAACAAAATAATTCACCTGCAACAGGGTGGGATAAAACCCTGAGTACTCAATTGTACTCCGCAAGATTTACTCGTCAGGGAGAGAAAATAAAAAGACTCCAAGGATAATGCTAGGCTATATTTGTGGAGTTTGATGGCTAGCACCATTTGCGGAAAAGCTGACTACGGTAATCCTTACTCAAGTTTTAGTAGCAAAACTAATGTTGAGCTACTTAGGACTACATTAGCACCTTTCTATTATCATTCCATGTGGATCATAGAATTAATCATTCATAATGGGATACCAAGTATAGTCCTTTCATCATCATCAATTGTGTCATGTCTTACTACGTCTCTGCGGTCAGACATGAGTTTCTCACTATCCGGGAGAGACGGCGATTCGAATCGTTTACACCAGCTGGGTAAAGCCCGTATCATACACCCGCACAAGTGTGTACATCACCCGCGCAGATCACCGGTCACTCTATTCGAAAGATAGGATTGAACCGCTTCGCAAAACTCATGGTCCTCGATCCTCACCAGTCAGTACCCCAACGATCCGTGGCTTTGTTGTTCTTTCTTTGGATTTTGGATCGATCCCCTCACAACGTATGCTCTCCTCCCAAAGAATGCTAACGGTTCAAAATCTACCTCGAACGAGCTAATCGGTTTCACAATCGAAACGAGTTATTCGGCTGTTATGTGAAGGTACGTTCAATCTCATACCTAGATCCAGAATACAGTACGGTCCTTAATCGACACAGACGGGAAAAACGTAAGCATACAAGACCTCCATGTCCTGTAGCATCACCATCACCAAGTGCCGTCCGGTCTCCAATTATTAACCACCTCATGATTTAAGGATAGCACATATATATATCCCGTAGTATCAAGTAACCATCCTATATCTCGCGGATGACAGAAAATCACCCGACTTCTACCGGTCTAAGCTTGGCTAAGCATTTAGAGAAAACGTCCTACACATACTAGTGGGATAGTATTTGAAAATAACTGTAGATCAAGGCGATCATGCAACAACGGTTTTAACCAACTCCTATTTACTTTAATGCACATTACACTAGACTTAAGGTGTAGTAAAGCATTTGTAAAACAAAGAGAATGGGTCATGCTCCGGGGCTTACCTTGGTTGAAGCACAATGTCAGCTTAGTTAGCTTCATCTTCAGGACCGGATCAACCATTATCTTCATCTTGTGGTTGGCTCCAACACCACATCATTTATTTCTTCAGGATTGGATCATACGAATCTTCTCCAAAGCTTGATCATCTCGGACCTTCTCCCTCACGTTTACTACATGTAATCAAATGATGCATGCTTAATGCTATGCATGATATGATGCATGATGAGATGATTTATTCGGATAACAAAATAAAACTATATAAGGTTCCATGTGTGCAATTCTTTTTCTCTGATGACAACACTGTATTATCAAGTTTGTTTTTAAACTTTACAGAGTAGGTGCATATCTCCTCTTTGAAGAAGTTACTACAAAACTTGCAAGCAATCACACATTAGCTATTATAGGTCTATCATGATTATTATTATTAATAAATCAAGTTGCCGAGGATCATTTGGGTTTCATGACTCAAGGTCTACAATCAATCCAAAAGTGTCACCAATCATCACCTGCTTAACCTTTTCTAAAGGTTGTAGCAAGAAGTATCAAGATCATTATTTAACTAGTTAGTGAAGTACTATTAATTTAAGTTGGATAATATTTAATTAAATCCAAGATACTTCAATCATGACAAGCTTTACCACTGAAGGTATTTCTAAACTCCTTAAGCACACAAAGGTTTCATGGATCAAGCAATCAATTTAAATTATAAAAGCAAAACTGGACATCAGCCAAGCCTCAAATTCTTTTAATCATAACTGGAGATCTAGACATCTAGTAGAGGTGTTCTTGGACTTTTTAGAAAGCTTATAAAGTTTTCTACAACTTTGTTATTATCACCTTAGACCAATTCAATTGTTATCAAGGTCAAACAGTCCAAAGAGTCAATGCTGTCCAGATTTTGAACAGAACCAGATCCTGGACTAAACACACTCATAACTATAGTTATAGACCACCAAAAATAGTGATCCAAGGTATTTTGAAAAGCTTATGAAAAATACACAACTCTTTAATTATCAATAATAGTTGGTTCCCAAGCTAAATAAGTCAAACAAACAAGTCTTTCAGATCTGCTCAAACAGTGGACAGAAATTGATTGGCATTTTGTACAATCTATAACTCCCAAATCTATTGTCCTAAAATCATGAAATTTTAGGACAACAAGCAGAGTGAGTGAGCTACAACTTTTGTATAGGAAACACTTGCAGAAAACATCATTACCCTTACAAAGCTATCACCACAACAGACACTGCTCTTGCAGTCACTTTCAGCATACAAGCAAAACAAGTTCCCTTTTTGATTTCTATCCAAAAGCACACATGCATGAGCTATTTAAATAGCTCCAATCACCATTACATAATCATACAATACCTAGCTCAGATAAAAACATAGCAAAGCATCACATGAACCATGTATTTACTAATTATCTACTTAAGCAAGTCATTAAATTATATATAAAGGCTATAATTATTATTTTTAGGTGGCATTTCAAATTACTAGTTTGGGCTTGATATTTTTACAGGTGAAAGGTGATATTAAATCATGATTAATGTAGAAGTATCACATGCTCAAGTCTTGTAAATTAATTACTATGAAAAAGACAAATGTTAATTACCGACATACATGTGAAAGCAAATTAAATGCAAAACTCAACATTTTCTACAACATATGATCATGTTAAGTGTCCTTGGGTTATTACAACCTCATACCAGGGTAAAGGAACAACAATTTCTATTTTTTTTTTTATTTTAATTATAATTTATTTAAAACTATCCACTAGGCATTAAACATGGTAGTTCAAGAACTCAGTGATACATGCTCAATAAATCCTGAAATTTTTACCCAAGAATACAAATCACATGAATAGCCTACCATAAAATTTTCATATCAATTAGAGTAATAAACAAACAGTTATGAAATTAACAAACAGTTATGAAATTAACAAGAACATACCTTACTTAACAAAGATATAATTTTACCATAAAAACTTTCCACTAAAACATGTCATATTATGACTCCACTACATAGACCTACTCATAAGGATTCCAAAACATCTTCATTTACTATTTTATGATTTTTCTACTATTTACTATAAATTTCTAAAGTTCCAGCTGAAAACACATAAAAGAAAAAAAAAACCCTGTAGCGCACTATTCACCTGAGTCACTGTTTGTGCAGTTAGCCCCCCCTAGAGAAGTTTCAATTGCTGCGTGAAATCCCTGGTCGCGATTCAGGAAGAGAGGACGCCGGGGAAAACCGATTTCCGGCCGGTTGATGCTCGTCGGTGGCAAGGGAGAGATATCGTGGCATGGAGATGTAAAGCTGCACCTACGCCTGGTCCTGGACCGGTCAGAGGCGGTCCGTGGCTCCCTGGCCATGTACGCCAGCGAACTCGGCGGCGCGAACCGGCGGCGAGCTCGCGTTCCGGCGCGTCCTGTTGATGAACGGAACAATCGTCAAGCCAGGGAGCATCATGGTGTCAAGGCGAGCTCAATACAGAATAGAATGGAGAGAGAGATCAGCCAGAGGCGGCTGCCACGGTGAGGCGCTCACGACGGCCATGGCGGGTGGCTGTGAAGAAGAAGATGACGCCCGGCTGTTTTCCAGCGGAGAGGGCCAAAACGAACGGTTCAAGGAGCTGCGCAAGGACAAGATGAAGTTGCAGGGACGAGCTATTGGATGGAGGGCGAGCGAGCCGGCGAACTGGAGCTCGACGGTGGCGGCGGAAAGAGGAGAAATAGAAGACGGCGGCCGGCTTGGGCTTTTAAAGGCGAGGACGACGTCCTAGGCTTCGCCAGAACCTTCTCGAGCTGACCACGCAGGCGGCCGCGCGGATCAGCTGGAGATGGCGCGAGAATGGCCACGACATCGCCGGCGGCCAATAAGAGCAGAGGAGAAACGAAGAACGGCATGGACGTGTCAGTTACTGTAGCGACTGAAACAGCTGCTTTTCTCTCTCGATTTCTCTCGGTTCAAGAGGTAATAATGCAATCCAATTGTACCACGCTAATCTCCTACAAGTGCTCTACAGGTTTGCTTAAAAGATCAACCACTAAAACTCATTAGTTTGCAAGATACAAACTGCTAAACATGTGTAAAATGGAACCAAAACACTGAATTCAGGTGACAGGACTCTAATTGAGTTGATTAGCAGATTTTGGCAATTAATCATGGACTAACCATGAGTCATCAGTCCCAACCAATTGCATGAAAGCAAAGTCCCAACTTTGTACTACCAAGTGATGTGCTGGTTTGAAAAACTTTATTTATGGAAAACAACTTTGCACAGCCTAGAAATCTGAATGAAATAAGGGCAATGCCAGAGAGAATTTTTCGGAAGCATGTCAATCAGGGAGTTAATTGCAGAGATTAGCTATATTTGGTATTTAATTAAGAGCAACATACCACTGATCAAGCCCAACCAACTACACATTATCAAAGTACAAACTTTGTACTAACAAACAATGAACTGGTTTCTAGAATTTTATTTATGAAAAACTATTTTAATTTGCCCTAAAAATTGAATTAAGTCACTGAAATTTAGGACTTAGAATATTGTCAAATTCTATTTCAGATTCAAATTTAGGGCTGTTGTTTGAGCAAGCTACATTGGATTTGGCCCTGGACACCTTAATAAAGTTTGTAGCATATGATTTAAACAACAACTTTTATTTAGGGTTCCACGCCAAAAAAGTGAATAAATCATATAATTGCATTTAAAACCATTTAGCAACTTGATAAAAACTTATATGACACATATAACTTCATGGAAGCACATTTTAACAAAAATATGAGTACAAACCCTACCTCAAGTTTGATTCTAAATCATTCTAACCCATTTTTAGGATCATTCATCAAACATATGTATGCACACATAAACAATTGTAGTCACTCACATATTGAGAAACACACATTCATGGAATTTTTGGAGATAAACATGCATTCACTCATGCTCATGATGCCTTTATAATGATGCTCATGCTAATGAAATGTGATGCAAACCACGATTAACACTTAGAGTGTTACACGGCCCGCGAAGCGAAGCGAGCTTCACCCCGGCGTCGGCGCGACGCGAGGCCAGGCGGCCACGCGAGGAGGAAGGCAAAGCCAGGTCGATTACAGCTTGGGCCCACTACGCAGAGAGAAAGAAGTAAGAGGATAGGATGATGGAAGAGTATTTAGAGCATCTCCAAGAGTTTGACAAAATTTACTTGGTAAATCTTGCGATTTGGCAACTCTTTAAGATATATGGCAAGTGAAAAAAGAGTCCCTCTCCAATAGTTTGGCATAATTCACTTACCAAACATAGATCAAACTTACATCAGGAACCCCGAGACAGAAACAAAATTATGTTTATATCCTTCCACCTCTTGAAAACTTACATCAGGAACCCTGAAATAGAAACAAAATTGTTTTTTCACCCTTCCACCTCTTCCAAAAGCTCGATGGCAAGTCGCGTCTACGCGCGGATATATCCGCGTGCGGAAGGAAAGAATAGCAACTTGGGATAAATGAGGAGTTGATTTGAGGAGTTGTTGGAGAGGGTTTTTTTATGATTTTGTCAAGAAAATAAAGATAGTAAGTTCAAATATCAAGTTGTTGGAGATGCTCGAACATTTAAAATGACCGGACCCATATGTCAGGGGTTTCAAACGGTAGAAAAGAAGCGGAGCATGGACGGAATAGCTTGAACGAAAAAAAGTTCTCAGACCTAGGGATAACTACGATAGATCGAACTTTTTAGGGACTTTGACGAAATTATCATCTTTTTTAATTGCACACACGTAAAAACCTCTTTTTTACCCTCTGTCCCCCGCTACCTCTGTGCGCCCTGGCCTCTTCCCATAATCCTAGAGCTTCTCTTTCGCTGGCGGAATGGTAAGCGCACGAGCCCTCCGCCTCGTTCTTCTCTTCTGACGAGCACAAGGACGACCTCAACAACGACAGCTACCTCGGCAAGTCAACTCGAATTTGACCCAGAGCTGGAGATTTCCGGGATCTGCTGTAATTGATGGTTTTGGGGTGGCTGGGTAATCGGAGTAGGAACCCCTGAGGCGCTGGGATCGGCAGCGTGCCCGAGTCGGACACGCTGTTCGGGGTTGCAACACAACCCAATTCCATAATCTTTTTGTTTACGCAGCTGCTACAGAATCCCATCTGACGATGCTCTGTTTGCATCCGTCCACGCCATATATAATCCCAGCAACTCCCTCCTCACCTCAACTAGCAGCGACAGGACCTCATCTATCCTTTCCTAGGGCCTTTTGAGCCGCAGCCGTGTTGCGTCCCGATTCATGACCCATGGCCATCGTCTTGATCCTCTCGAATATCCTGCAGATTGAGATTGAGGAGCTGGGAAACCGCTCGAGCAGAAGAACAATGCAGCGGCACCGGTGGTGATGGTGCTGCCCCCTGTTGTCCCCTGGCTGTTGGAGCGGTACGAGCGCCACGAGAAGCTGGGCGAAGGCATGTTCAGCGACATGTACAAGGTCTTTGACCGCGTGTGCAAGCACATTGTCACCGTTAAGAGCGAGGCTATCGGGGAAGACCGACGACCGCTTCATGCAGACCCTACTCCGGGACTTCGCGCAGGAGGTCATGTCCCTCGCGGCGTGCCGCGGACACTCTTCTGTCGTCGAGCTCTTGTCAAGCTCTTGGTGATGTACGCTGACAGCTGCGCCGACGGTGACGGCATCCTCGCCGCGGACACTCTTTCGCTGAACCTGCGCTAATACATAGACGTCCGGCGCATTAACTGCAAGCCGTTCGACGAGGACGGGGTGCGCGACGTCATGGTACAGCTTCTTGCCGATGTGAGGCACGCTCATGAGGCAGGCGTCCTACACAGGGACATCGTCCTGGAGAATGTGATCGTTGACATGGATGACGACGTGAGCCACGACATGGACCTGCGTACGTACAGGATGGTGTACAAGATATGTTTCGGCATGTCCAAGCCGGCGGCTCAGGCATCGAGGGATGACTCTGGGATGCTGGCGTCCTCTAGCCCGTACCGCACGCCGGAGCTCTTTCCCGGGTCCAAGAACTACGACAGGCGGGTCCATGGGCGGATTTAAGGGTATTCCCCTGTATTCCTGGGAATGCCCAACTTTTTTGGTACACCTTTTAGTATACTAGTGAATATGCACGTGCGACACGCACGTGTTTATTTAGATAATTTCATTCATAAAGGAGAAATTGTATTGAAAATTTCATTTGTAAAGGAGGAATTATAGTCAATCAAGATTATATTTCTATTTACATGTCAGTACTGACGCTTCAGTATTTTCTAGTCAGTATTTGTCAGTATTAGCTAGAATTAGAATAGCGCTATCATATTAATTTATTATTTTTTCATTACTGAAAGCTCATAAAACCATATTAATCCTTTGATATTTCACTGGAAATTCTAATAGTGGTAAAAACACCAAAGCCTATATGAAATACAACTAAAATAAGATTGATGATTTCCAGTAATTCACCATTGAATCAATAGAATCCTCTAAGTTGGAAAACAATTTTTCTGCAAAACAACTCTAGAATTAGCATCCCTGGCTAGATGTTGAATGTGAAGTTTCAGAAAACACACATAGCATTGATGTCCTCACGACACATGAAAAGATGATTCTCAAAAGGGGATCTGGTCGGTTCGATTGGGAGTGGGGATGGTCATGTCAATATCTTTAGTGATCATTGTATAATCCATGCTTCAAAAATTAACAAACCAAAATAACGATTAATTAGTTATCTAACAAATCAGGTAGAGAAGTGGAAGGTCCTACCTGATTTGATCTGTCTAGGGAGAGCGTCATATCAATATCTTTAGTACAAACCTAACTATCTGTATATCCGTTGCAATGCAGGCTTGGTTAGTCCTGCTTTAATTTCTTGCCATTGAGAGATGACCATCGTCTTATTAAACAAAGCTCTAATCTAGGAGATAAAGCTCAAGGTTGTAACAATATATATCACAAATGCAATAAAGTCACCTAGCCTTAGTTACCAGAAAGTGACATGATCCTCTTTGTAACAGATATATTATAATTTCCAAATTGTTACATCTTTGAACTTTGATAATTGTTGCTTCAACTATATATCTGCACATATGTATGCAAGCATGTAACCAATGAAATCAGTTATTCACATGAGTGACTATATTAGGTGAAGCAGTTGCATAAGCAGCAACAAGATGCAAGATGCATTAGCACGACGCATGATTAGAGCAGTAGCAAGAAAATTAAAAAAAAATGAAAACTGTTTTGGATGTCCTTCTAGGAGCCATGATGTCCTTCTAGGAGCCATCATAGACACCAACCAACGGACACCGGTAAGAGCTAAGATTGAATCAACTTTCATGAGTTCTCCAAGTTTAGAGATGACCTGACACTAACCTTCAACTGCAAGTTGCATTGTGAAGCAGCACCAAAACCCATCCTTCCACCAGGGAAGCATTAAGGAGGTAATGATCTCCAAAGAACATAGGAGGCTTCTCGTGGTCGTGGATGCGCCCGTGGTTCGCCATGAGGGCAAGTGGGAAGAATTCGGCAACTGCAACTCATAGTGTCTGGACTGGGCGTCGGTGGCAAAACCCTAGAGGCCGATGTAGAGCTTCTCGGTGGTGTGTGTGCCCCGCATGGTGACGAGCAGCGGCGGCACCATGCGCCCCCGTGCGGCCTCAATTGATGATGGTGGTTGTCGCCTATTTGTCAACGGCCCAGGACTGGTAGTGATAGAGTAGCCAGGATTTGTAGCTATAAATAATGGTCCGTATGTCGGTACACAAGTATATAAATTACAAAGCACAACAAAGAAAAAAAAAGACTTATAAAGCTCATAAAATAGATGAGTATATATAGCTTTAATTACATAGAATTGAGATATTACATACCTATAATACTTCTTTTCTTTTTTCTAATGGCCACCGAAGGAGATGGACAAGTATCACCACTCGTCTTCGTAGTTCAATATGCTTGCAAGAGAATAAATATTGTTTCAATTTACCATTCCACTAATCAATTGACATAGAAAAAATATATCCAACAATTAAAATTAAATAATCCGATGCGACCATGTATTCCATCCAATGATATAATCTAATGACACAGAATAAAATGTGGTTTTGGGCACCTTGTGGCTTGCGGCTCTCGCCTGATGTTACATGGATTGCGGTCGGTGATCACTGGCTGGTACGTTCTAGTCGAGTTAGGGCTTGTAGCTTTAGGGAGAGATTGGAGAAAAAAAAAAGAAACATAACTAAACAGGATGCTAATTGGATGAGGATTTTGAGATGACGGACCTGCAGAGGGCTCACGTGTGCTGCTGCTCACCGTCCAACACCTGCCACCGGCCCCGCCGCCGCCACTATCATCGTTTCCTATATCTATCCCTAATACTTAAAAGGCAAAATTTCTTGCGATAAAATTTTTTCGTCCAACTAAGAGATCGACTAACATATATCTAATATTAAAGAGGCCATCTTTTTTTCTGCCCTATCCACTGTGTCCGTTTCAAAAACTATTTCGCTTGTTGGTTCCGTTGGTTCCTGTCTAGGATTCATATACCATCAAAATTCTGCTTTTGTTCTCGCGTCTGCAATTCCTTTTGTTTTTCTTTTTCCGTTTGGTTCCATCGGCTTCTTGCCATGGTGCTTTTTTTTTTTTTCATTTTGGTTTTCTTTCCTTTCCAATGTCCGTGTATTTCTTTTTTTTTTTTTTTTTTTTATTTCCATTTGTTCCTTGTTACACTATCCGAAGCGTTTTTATTTTTGTTTTTAATTTTTCCTTCCTCCATCCGTAACTTTCTTCCTTCTTCCTCCCTAATAATCCCTTTATAAAAAAATAATATTACATCCCTTTGTACCATTATTTTTTTCCAAAAAAATAGAGATTTTTACCATCAAGTTATTGATGTAGTCTTTTTATTAGAAACGAATCTATCCTTTTAGAACTTGGATTGGTGGGCTAATCAAATCATGAATTAAAATCTTGTCAGTCGGTACAGTGCGGATCTAGCTCTTCTCCCCCCACATCAATATTGTCAACTCTAGCTCCGTTGACTCCACAGCCAGGGCGAAGTTTTAGACTGCGAGACCTTGTATGTGCTGCCATGCCCACGATTGGTTAGCGTCCCCATGTGACGCGGTTAGCGTCCGCATGTGCGTCACGGTGGTCGAGTCCGCCATCGAGTAGGTCACCGAGAAGGACAGGTAGTTGAGGTTGCCCACAGAGTAGGTCTTGCTCTCTGCGCTCACTTACTCCCGGCTCTATGCAACGTGGGGCTCGTGGTAGAGCTGTAATTGAGCACGCACAAAAGGTCCACATAGTCGCGGGTGGTCGGGTGCTCAGCTTGTACACCAGCCCCAAATCCAGCGGCCGCGCAGGTCCACGTAGCATCGTGCTGTAGTCGAACAGTGCGGCTGTCCGCCCATTGCTGCGTCCAGCTAAGGCAACCTACTGCCGAAGTAAGTTGGTGTTTGCTGTGGACCCATGGTCATGAGCGCAGAGCGTATGGTGGCGGGCCTCCAGTCTCGGTAGCGCTTCAGCGTAGCGCCACGACGATTACATAGGATACGCTGTGATCTCTAGATGTTACCCATGTATTTACTAAAATTAAAATCAATTACAGAACCAATGTTTGTTTATTTATCTTCTCTTAAATTTGACAAGTTGAACCTGACCACTAGATTCAAGTCGATGTCTGCCTACACCTGTATAAAGCACAACATTTATTCGATAACGTTTTTTTTGTTATAGTATATTCTATTTTTTTTCTTTTTGCTTCCAGATTTTAGATGATTATTTACTATTCTATAAAGTGCATTCTAAGATGGACGCATGAAAAAGATTCAGAAGATGACATGCTATTCTGATGATGCAAAGGTGTAAAAGCAAATGTTGATGGTGTGCATATGGCATGCTAGGTACCAACACGGTTATGAGCATAAACTGATAATTAACTTGCTTTCTACTGTTAAGTAAACATTAAACAAATAAGTTTTTATTACCCGTTGCAACGCACGGGCATATTTTCTAGTCATATTCATATTTACAACACAACAAGGGGAATAGGAAGCGCGCAGGCATAGAACGGGTACACGGCGTAGGTAGAAGTTTTGTGGATTTTTTTTTTAAAAAAAGGATTGGTGCAAGGTTGGGTATAGGTGGGTGGGTAGGGATTTTTCTGGTGAAAAAAGTATAAAGAAACATCACGCGTCAGAGAGAAACACGTGTCAACGTTTACATGTTTACAGGCTAGGTCCGCCTGTCAGATCACGGTAGTTAATTTAAACACGTTGGATCTGATCTTAAAGTAGATCCAACGGATAAGAACTAAGGTGGGTAGGAGAGATCAGAGTGAGAGCTTATTTTTAATTCCTTCGCTCTTTTATAGTATAGATATGTGTATATACTTGTATATATGTGTGTATAAATACCATATTCTGTGATATTTCGCAAATTTGAGCCCAAAACAGCAAAACAAGCGGCCTTTTGGCCTAGCTTCCAACATCCTCCCTTCCCAGGCCAGCCCAGTCCGGCCCACTGAGCCCTTCCATATCACTTCCCCCTTCCTCGAGTCTGCATCCCCTCGGCCTCCTCGGCTCCTCACGCACGGACGCAGTGCACGCGGGGCGCTGGCGCGTTGCAAACCCTAGGCAGCGGGCGGGGGCGGGCGATGAGGCGAGGCGGCGAGGCGGGCGGCGGCGGCGGCGGCCAGCACAAGCCGCAGGGGAGATGCAGTGGCTGAGCAGAGCGGTAGCGGCATCGAGCACAGCCGCATAGGGGCGCTGGGTCGCACGACAACACCTGAACACCACACCAGGTCTCTATTCTTGATACTCTAGTTCTTGGATCATGGATTCTTGATTGCAAATATTGGTTTAGAGACATAGAGTTTAGTATTTTACTGATTTGCAGTGATATTGTCTATTACAGTTGGTTTTCGAAATGAAGAACAAATTGAAATTTGTTATTCAACTATTTTTTGTGACTTCAGTTATCAGTACTGTGTACGTGGGAATACCCAAGTTTTAAATCCTAGCTCCGCCACTGGGCGGGTCGACACATGGTCGCTCGGCTACATTCACCTTTCTTCGGCGCCTCACTTGATAGCGAGGTCTTCAAAAAGATGTTGCATGCGGTCAGCACCAAGGGCATCATCAAGTGGCAGGGGCTGGAGCATGTGGCGTCATCCGAAAAGGCGGCCAGCCTTGGAAAAACGGGCTGTCACGGGCTACCTGTAGAAGATATCTCATCCCAAGGTGTTGTCTTCGGCTAGCTTCAAGGTCCTAAAACTCCTGCATAGCAACCCCGACCGCATGCTCTCGGCAGCGGTCGCGCTTAGTATGCCATGGTTCCAGCGCCATGGCTTCTTAGGTGCCCGATGCTTCATGTCTCATGGTGTTGTGTAGTGGTATTTAGTAGAGATAAATAGAGTCAACATCGTCCGTTTGATCTTCTTATAGTTCTTCGTTTTCCGATCGTTGCGATCAGTGTAATTAGCATCATTTTAGTGAATTCTTTGTTCAAACACAAAATGACATTGAGGCAACCTTCTGATACTAGGGTAGGAAAAAAAAAAAAGACGTCGTGGTCTGGCGCCATTCACTCAAGGAGGTTGGTTATGCATGCTGATATACTGTACTAGAGTCCTCCAAAATTCCTCATTTCTGTTGGATTATAATTACTAACTAGTAGCAAGGCGCGCTCCTGCGCGCACCGTGGCCTGTTGTGCCAAGACAATTGTGTGGGTTATATATATTTTTTCATGTAGAACACGTGTCTGTGTCCATGAACAAGCAAACACATAAGCACTGAATAAGATGGTATAGAAGCCTGATCAATATACAGACAACAAGCATGGGAACACATAACTACATAAGCACTGAATAAGATGGTATAGAAGCCTGATCAACATACAGACAACAAACATGGGAGCAAGTCTGCATCATTCACGATGATCCTCGATTACATCATTAGTGTGTCTTGGAAACCTTAATAACTTAAGAAGCTTACATATAAAGCATTATCTAACTTCTGCTTGTGGAGTATTTTCTTGCGCTTGTCGCAAAATAGTGATGCCGACACAGAAAATTCTGAGTTACCTAGTTTGAGAAACAAAATAATTAATCAATAACTGGTTGGGATGGGTTAGAGTACCCTAGGTTCAAGAATGGAATGTATGAGACACACTGGATTCATTACGTAATGAATAACTAAACTGAACACAGGCTAACTATTTATTAGACAATAGATGTCTTAAAATGGGAAAAGAAATGGTAAGAGTTGTCGTTTCGAGGCGCTGTCGCTCATAGATTAGTAGTTCATAGGCACACGAAAACAATACATGGATGGTTCATGATAAGATTTTAAACAAGATGAAACAACCTGGGATACGTACCTCTAGGTCAGGAGTGAAGGCCTTGTGCGCATTGTCTTTTTCATTTATGCTTCGAAGTATGCATCTGGGCATATCGTGTAAGAGAATTTAGCATGGATATGAACCTTTTGGCTTTTGGGCACAATGGTGGACCAGGTGGGGGTGTCTTGATCATTCTGTATAACAGTTTCTTCATCAAAAATTTTCTCTCCTATTGTTTTGGTAAGCGAATTGGATTAAACAGATGGGAAAATATAAACTCATGAGTTATTTGAGGATATGCAGGACCATAGATGCAGAAGAAAGAGGGTTGGCTGGAGTTAATTGTACATGTGGCTGCAGTTTGAAACCTTTTTAAGCTTAAATGAATGTGGACATTATGAAGGCAAGCAACAACCAAGCTGTATGCACTCTTTGCCACTACCTCATTGGTGGGTAAAACAAAGTGAGTTTCATGGCAAAACATCAAGGGATTGTGAGCTATAAATCTAAGAGGAACATATGTTGGTACTAACCAGCTGAAAGATTTCTACAGTGAAAGATTTGGTTTCCTGAGACCTGAAATAAAAAATATCTTTAGAATTGCTGGGATCTACAGGATGGGTTCTGCCTCAAGAAACAATTATTTTATTTGCAGGAAACTCTCATAGGTGATCATGCTCTTGCAAACACATATTAGCTATATCATCATGCCGAGCTAGTATCATGTCTCTACATTGAACACATGTGAGCCAGATGACTATGATTTGAGTTAACATAGCTACGAATATATTCACTGTAGGTCAGGCTACTGCATCATCCTAATTAAAATTAGCTGTTTGATAGAACTACAGAAGAGTGCTGCACTTACTGCATTGAGCAGGCTGAGAACTGTCCGTTTAATGTTTCTGCACAAAGGCGCATCTTCTTTCTCGGAGGTTCAGTATTCCTGTGCATGGCTGCTGAGGTCTAGCAAGAAACCATATATAGGTGGATTCAGTTTATATATCAGAAGAAGAAAAAAAAGGAAAGGTGGCCTGTTATGATTATAGAGTGCACAGATAAGAGAGCTGTTAGTATTAGATGAGAAAACCAAATAGATAAATTGATGGGGAAAATATTGCAGCGCTATAATAAATCTGCAAGGAAAACATGCATCTCAGATAAAGAAATTTTAGTAGGAACTTGAATATTTAAGTTGCAGGCTAAACTGCATATTAGCTATAGAAGCTACAGCAAAGCAAATTTAGTGTACCGAAATAGGTGAAGAACCATTAAAAAAAAAGAAGCTCCATGATTGCTGATTTTAAATTAGTTGGCTAAAAGGATCACTCTAAAAGGATCACTCAAAATATAGGCAAGCAAAATAAGGGCATAAAAGGTCAAACAACGAAGGTACTATTGACTGCAAGGTAATGCCGGTTATTTTTCCTGTTGTCTTTTACAGAGTAGGATGTATTTGAAAATTTTGAGCAGTGGGAAGTGAGCATTTCTAGAATAAATAACATATGCTTGTGAAGAAGAATGGATTGACATATCGTGCAATAACAAAAGTTGAAAAGTGTTACCTGTGGAACTTTTGAGTTCAGCAAGAAAACAACCAAAATAACCTGCAACTGTATGTTGATGGTTTATCAAAAATTATCAAGACAAAATTTGTATCTCAATTATTATCGAGACATATGCTGGTGATAAGTTATTCTGAAGACAAACTCTGTAGATAAGCATCTGCAACTTATAATTATTATCAAGACAAAATTCATACGCAGTCCAAAATATATAATACAATTAACAGGGAGACCCAATCTGCTACAGCACAATATGGGTAAGAACATTGCTTTGGTTAATATTAAACTCTTAAATTTCTGTCTTAATTGTTGTCAGTGTGGATAGATAGGCAATTTCTTTAGAACATGGAAGCAAAGAGAGGAAAAAAAATACCAAAAAACATTATGAATGACCTATATACATGACTACTATTCAAATTAGGACAAAGATAAGGTGCAATCAAATTTTTAAGAGCATAAACAAGCTCCAATTTTCTGAGGAGCATGAATTCTCTATCTTTGTTCCTGAAATCAAATTTTGTGGCAGGCAAAAACATGTGTTCCAAAATGGGTAAACTTTCTATGATGATGGAGCATCTAAGAAAACAGCTCAGGGCCACAGACCACATGCACATTCACTCAAAAAACATCTCAAGTATACAGACTGCACAAACAGTCACCTAAAAGCTGTGTTAATTGTCAACGGATGCTAACCCAATTGTATCTCGAAAAGAAGCAGTTATTCTATGGTGTGCTACAGCTACAGCACACCCCTTCCAATAAAATCAGTCCTTGCGATTGAATTGTCTGAAAACAATTGTTTTATAGGCTTCCTGAAGTAGAATTAAATGGCAATTCAAAAGGCTAGCAACTCTATGTTCAGGACACTAAAAAGAAGTGATCTGAGGTGAATCTAGTGATGCCAAGCAGAATTTTTTTTAGAAAAGGATGCCAAGCAGAATTAATATGAGAATTCAAAAGGTTAGCAGATCTATATACATGAAACCAAAAATGAAGTGATTTTAGTTGGACCTAATAAGATGGAAATGTAAATATTTACCTCAGCTACAATAACACCCATAACTAATCCTCTAGAGCCTGCTAGCAGTACCTGAAACTAACTATCAGGCATAGGCTGCAAAACAGAACCTAATAAAATACTTGGTGATGGAATAGACAATTTTGCAGGTCCCAAAATAGCAATGTTGAAGAAAAAGAGGAGCCACAAAAGTTTTCCAAAGTTTTATTGGAATTTGGAATTGCTCATTTGCTTTAGGGTCTAGTCCTTGGCTGATGGATGAACAGTTTAAAGAACTACACAGGAAAAACCATGAGATTCCAAATTGTGTATAATAGCATTACTGATTTCTTTATATGAAGTGGAAATGCAAGAGCATCCAATTTTTCTAATAAAAGTCCATTATTGGTGAACATTCTGTTGTCTGGATTTCTATAAAAAAATGAAATAACTAAGAACTAATTAATCATCAACTTTGAATATGTAAATGATATTTTTTTAATCATGTAAACAATTATTTTACCATGCCCATTGAACTGGAAAACTACACCCAGTGTACACACATAGATATGAATTTGTATCACCAGAAAAAGAATGAGCAGATAAACTTCTTATCCTCAAAAGCAAGAGAAAATGCAAACACCAAACTTTTGTGATGGCCATGAAGGATGGCCTAGAATATGAGTCGGAGTGTTCACTGGATGATCACCATACAACTTTATATGAACACACGTGTGGGATCTTTTAGTATAAGCACGCAACAATATTCATGTAATAGATTTATAGAAGCACTCACCTTTATGAGGAACCTTGCACAAGCAACCTGAAAAGGGCCTTCCAGGCTACAGCAAAGAAACAATTCAGTGTTGATTGAAAAACTATCCTTTCGTGATGACGTATCAACATATGCACAATGGCTGAACTATCATTTACCTTAATAAATAGTTTTGTCATGAAATTTAACAGACCTTATACCAAAAACACAAATATATAGTCGCCAAACATTATTTTTCACTGCACTTTCATCATTGACGAAAACCATGGAATTTATTGTGTTAGATTTCTTCAATATTTGCTTTTTTCAGGGTACACAGGTGTCTTAGATTATTACTACTATGCATTTTATTTTCAACTGGCAGGTGTTGCTAAATTTTGTTATGAAGTTAGGATGTCGTATTAAAAGTTGGACAGATCGAAACACAAAATATATGATGGAGCAACAATTCTTCTATACTTGGAACGCACTCTGGGATAGGGGGAGTCAACAGGGAGGAGAGGGAGAGAGAGAGGAACAACCACGCACCTAGGGTTTCATGGAGCATAGGAGAAGGCATGGTCCACATCGTCGCTGGGGACGGCGGCAATAGGGGCCCCCTGCAACTGGGGACGGCCAGCCGCCGCTGCTGGCACACCAGCGCAGCACCCGGCGGGAGCCACCATCGCCTTGCCCTTGCGGCGCGACAGGGAAGGGGCGAGGGGGAGGGGGAGGAGGAGGAGAGCCACCGCAGCGTTGAGGGCCGCGCCGACCACCGCCGAGGCAACCGCGCGCCATCGCCCTCGTCTGTGTCACGAGACGGAGAAACAGCGAGTGAAGATGTGAGGGACAAGCGAAGAGAGGGAGAGAGCGAGGGGAAGAGGAAGCGCGTGGAGGAAGAAAGAGGAAGGGGAGGCGTGGGTGGGGCAGCGGCCGGGGCGGCGGCGTGCTGCAGGAGGCCGGGCGTGGGAAGAAGCACGGGGAAGGAGAAGCTCGGGCCTTTTCTTTTTACCTTTTTTTAGAACCAAAATTTTTTAGAAGCGGAAGCTGGATATGGAGAGAGATATATATGTGCTTCTCAGGATTTCAACGAGAAGCAGAAGGAAAGTAGATTCTGGTAAATTAATCAGCTTCTAAAAAATCAGAGGAGCCAAATTATAGCCGTGTAAGCAACTAATCAGAGGGCCTCAGTATTTTTAAGCGGCGTGGGCAGCCGTTCTTTTGAAGAGCTTGTGCCAATTTAATATCTTAAATGTCACCACATTAAGGCAATTTTTTGCTTTGTTTTGAATAGACATTAAAAAAATTGCCTCATACTTGATATTTATCAAGAAAATACTAGCCAAATACAAAAGAAGGATAACATGAAACAAAACAACTTCTAAAAATAAACACAGGATTACAGTTACTCATCATCAAAATAGGCAGAACATTGTGTAGAACAGAACAAATTAAAGGGAGAGGTTGAAATCCACCACATCAAGAACCAGCAAACTGCACCCATGATAAACATAGTAACTGCCAAGATCCGATTTAACAATGTGTGTCATATTCTTGAGATGTGGCAAAACTGGTAAGATAATTTTGTTGGTGTCTGTTGCCTCTATGTCAGGTATACATGACAGGTGCACCATGCCACAATCCAGTTTACATGGAAAGATGACTAGATTAGTCTGGGCTATATATATATATATATATATATATATATATATATATATATATATACACACACACATGTCTATACACAGCTGGCACTAGTGTCCAAGCATTACAATATTTAACCAGTAATTACATATATAAGTTTATAAATGGTGCTTAGAAGACGTTGAAACTCCTCCAATTGTGTTCACAGCAGCAATTGCTATATTGCTTATGACTGTGAACAAAAGCATGTTGAAGGCATAAATTACTACAAAGGGATACTGTTGATTGATGCGCCTCTTGAGATGCTGCTTTCGTCCAAACAGAATCTGCAGAACGCCTTTAAACGATCCTGGACTTCCTAGGGCTGTGAGCAGCATTATCAGGACATACAACCCAAAGTAGATCAGCATAACCAGCACAGACATTGTAGAGTTCTTATCCATCGTCGCGGCTATAGCTGTGAAGAATCCTAGCATCATGCTGAGGAGTGATAGCCAGAGGAAGTGCATCGAGATGATGAAATCCAACCAGGAGCCATGGGATCGCGAAGCCCTCCCGGAAACGAGCAGGATGGTTGCCACCACGGCACTGGTCACAGCAATGGTATCCAGGACGAGGAAGGCATTGTACAAGCGGTTCCCATTCAGAGTCGCCTTCCCATCAGATCCATATGAACCAGGCACGTTGAATGCTGCGGAGAAGGCAACCGTGGCCACTAGGGTGGAAACGATTGCGAGATTCTTTGATGTTGCCACTCGCCATTTCACCAAGTCCTGACCAGCCCATTTCTTTACATGGTCTTGCCTCTGTGGCCTGAATTGTGCTTGGTAGAAATTTAGCTTCACCACTAACCTTACCTGCTGGTTTGCAAATGTGTCACATGATGCATGATCACAAACTCTACTCTGTCTAACATCATTCAACCAAAATGAAGAAACTAACTGGAAATGTGTTGTATTGCCTTAAGGATAAAAGATGGGACATCACTTACCATTGAATAGAAACTAGTTGAGTTTTCAATCAGGTCAGATGGGGTGCATCCTTCATTGTTCATGATGTGAACCTGCACTTTTCCGCTAGATAACAGCTTGGAGACAACTCTGTATTCCCCTGCCTGCACAGCCAAATGAAGAGCCGTGTTCCCTTCCTTGTCCTGGACATTCAGAAGATTTTCCAGCATCCGATTCTTTATAACATGGGAAACAACAGAGGAGTGGCCTCGCAAAGCAGCTGCGTGCAGAAAGGTTCGACCTTGGTTGTCACGGATATCTGCAGAAGCAGGGCAGAATTGCAGCAACAATTTCACTGCAGGACAATGACCCATCAGCGCTGCAGCATGAAGAGCCGAGAGGCCTTCTCTGTCCTGCAAATATGCTGTGCTGCTTGGTGGTGCGTATGTTAATATTTCTTCGATCATAGCACAGTCACCGTCCGATGAAGCAAAATGTAATGGACTGCTATTGTGTCTGTCAAGGTCAGTTGCAAGTCCTGGCTGCCACCGCAGTAGTAAAGAAACCATTTCTACCAAAAAAAAAAAAAAAACATTTGATTTTTTTTTAAAAGATAAAAAAATTTGAACATTTCGTAATAATCTTGGTAGGAGTGGGATAAATACACAATTGCTGAAGGCAAAGAAGAAGAACAAAATCCAACTTAATGATATCAACAGAGCAACCATGTTAGTCCCCGCAAGACAGATTAGGAGAAAAGATAAGTTCTGATCAATATCGCGAATAATAGCTATTTTTGATCTTTTATGTTCTAAAACAAATTGAATCGCCTGCATGTGCGTGGGTTCATTGCTTACATGTTCCTAGAATATGGAATTATGTTGACCGGCCTATGCATGCCTCACACATGTTAAAAAGGTCAGCTCTCATGATGATGATGATTATTACTAGATAATAATATATAATACAATAAAACTACGACCTTCCGGTATTCAACCATACATTGGATTGGACCAGGGGGGCAGCTGATTGACCGAACCTGCGCTCTGGAGAACCGCCGCGTGCAACGCGTTCTGCGACATGGGACCAGCGGCCGACGCCTCCCCGTACCCAATGATCGCCTCGACGGCGCGCACCGACCTGCTCATCACCGCCAGGTACAGCGGCGACACGGCGGCTCCGTTGACACCGGCGGCCAACTCGGGCGCCAGCTTCATCAGCGCCTCCACTGCCTCGCCGTGGCCGTGCCTCGCGGCGACGTGCAGCGCCGTGTCCCCCCGCCGCCGTTCCTGCGGCCGAGAAGCTCCTCTCCTCGCAGCCTGTCCTCGTCGTCCAGGAGATGACGCCTGGCCAGCCGGACGATGGCTTCGATCGCGCCGGCGTGCCCGGACCTCGCCGCGCAGTGGAGCGGCGAGTCCAGCGAGGCGTTGGCCGCGAAGAGGAGCGCGCCGCCGTCGCGGAGGCCGAGCTCGGTGACGAGGTCGCGGTGGCCCTGCCCCGCGGCGATGTGGAGCAGCGTGCTGCGGTCCGCGGTCACCTCGCGCGTGGTACAGCAGGGTCCATGCTGGTCTGGCATCGGCGCCTCCGACGGCCGCCGACGACCGTTTCTGGCTGCCGTCGTCGTGTGGACGCCTCCAGGTTGCAGCCGGATGAGGACGTCCTCTGTCCGCCCCTCGAACGCAGCGATATACAGGTCGGAGCACATGAACATGTGATCTGGGAGCTCATCTTTGGAGGTAGCTTGGCCTTGGACAGGCTCCATGTACACGCCTTGCGTATTTTGGTTTGAAGACTCCGGGATGGCACCATTGCTAGTAGTAGTTCTAGTATAGAGCTGTAGGTTGAAGGGAGGGGCCTCTTCCCATGGATATAGCTAGTTTAAGATGTGTGTTAGTCTTCCTTTTTTTTTTATACGCAAGTATGAGAGTGATGATCGATTAGGGTAGACTACGTGTATAACTAGTACACGTATATATATAATATAACATATAACATATCCTCCGTTGAATATGCTGCACAGGTGGCATAGAATGAGTCAAACAGACTGCATATACGCCGACATCTATCTACTTTGTACGACTATATTTTTTTGCTTAAGACTATATTTTCTTTGCCGGTTTACTAGCCGAGTTGGTTAAGTGGATCTAGTACCACTGCAAAGGTCCTGGTTGTGTCAGCTATCTTCCTGTTCTTGTATACCAAATGATTGTGAATAGTATTGACAAAAATGGTTTCAGTCTAGATATCTTGTTGTACTGTCTATGTGTTATGAGCTATATATTTTGGTTATTTGCTGCAGGGATAAAGATTGGAGCTTATGATGTATCAGTATGGACTACTGGGCTACTTAGCTTATCTGTCACTTTGAATGAGAACGTGGGTGTATGTGGATTTGTAATCCTCAATTTTGAAATTGATGCCCCCTTCTTTAGAATGAACTGAATTGTTGTAACATAAAACGGTTAAATCCATTTATGGTATTCTTTTTTCCTTAATTTTTGTTGACCTTCATTTTGGGTATAGCAACACAATGTTATATAAAATGGTATTCATGATTTATGTTAGTTACAAGCAAAGCAGTAATCGGCTTGCAGTCGAGCCTCTAATCTATCTTTTTAATTACCTATATATTTCTAGGCTCTTGCAAATGACTTCATGTCTCTCGATTGTACATGTCCTAATGGAGTTTTAAAGAAGTCTCATTCTCATTTAATGATATGATATATCAGCAAATTTGCTGAGTTGATAATAAATTAATAATTATAAAAGAAAGAGATAGAATGTCATCTAAATGGAACCCCATTCACAGTTACCAGCACAAAAAACAAAAAGTTGACGTGGCTATCTTGGTAAATGTGCGATAAAACTCTTCAATAAGGCTGAGCATCTCAGGAGCTGTCTATTTCTATTCCTAATACTTGGTTTTTAGCAAAATAATTAAAAATTCAACAACTCCTAATCGCTGCTTCTAAAATTTAGGCACTTGGAAAATCCTCACCCATCACGCGTAACTTTGCGAGTAGTCTCTGTGGCGCGGAAACACTTTCCCGTTGGTCCCGGACCTCCGCGTGCTCTCTCTCCCTTTGCCCACCGCTCCTGTCCGCCATGGCCGAGCCGCGCCGCCGCATGCCCCCTGGCGTCCGGCTGCACCCTGGCGCGTGGATAGGTCCCATCTAGTTCGCCGCGCCACGCGCTTGCTGGTACCCTCGCTTCGCTTCCTCGTGCCCTGCACCGCCGTTCCGGCGAGCTCGCTGCCGTCACCAATGGTGCGCCGCACGCAGCGCTGTCTCGACGACCAAGACCCGCGGATTCGGCGAAGGCACCGCTGGTGCACTTCAGCTCCGAGGAGATGAGGTATATGCGCACCACGCGCGGGATGTACTGGATAAAGACGATGAACTGCAGGCTGTTCTTGGTGTCCAGCACGGCATGCAGTGCCCATGGAACAGGTGCCGCAACTTCCAGATCACCACATGCGGCAACGGGAGCACGGACGTGAGGTTGGCAGCGAAGAAGTGGCGTATGTAGCGCCGCACGATGAGCGCGTTTGTGGCTGATATCAGCTACCTTGGCTTCCATGGTGCTGTTCTCCTGATGTACCTGTGTTGTGTGAATTTGGTTTCTTCGTCTGCTGCTAGCTTGTCACGGTGGCCGGCAGCCGGCAGCCAGCAACATTTGATTGGACTTCGTGCCTGCTTTTCTGATTGGCGGCTGATTGCCTGCATTGAACTACCGCGAGCACGAAGACTTTCGCTAGAAGAAAAAGGACCAGAAAAAAAAAAGTTGGAACAAAATTTCGAATTTTAGAAGTAAAATATTAGTAATTGTTGGAGATGTCCTTCTTTTTTTTTCTCCTAATATCTTTTTAGAAGTTGGGAAACATGTGATTTTTAGGAGGAACATTTAGGATACTCCTGGAGATGCTCCTAACATTTATCATAGTTTGAATTTGGGGATCTCATTGCACAATTCTTTGAAGGTTTAATGTTGGCGGCATATGAAACCTTAGGGTTGAGATGGAAAATAGCTAAAAAAGTGCATGAAGATGAAGTTTTGGGAGGACCCTTCAGTCTAGCTATTCATTTCTAGGAAATTTATTTATATCATGGTAAATAAAAAAAGTTAAAATATTTTGGAGACTGCTCCACGAGCTTTACTGTGCAACAACTCAAAAAGATTTGAGTGCGTGGATGTGGAGATGAACTTATTTGAAAAAAAAATCAAAATGTTTTTGGAACTGCACGACAAATTCTACCGTGCAACGACTCAAAAAGATTAAGTTGCGGCTACACCGCGAAAAGCAGATCCACCCCAACTTCATTCGCGACGCACGTCATCGAAGAACTCACCTTCCATCGTGCTCGTCCATGATGCCATCAAGCGGGAGCAATGGTAGCTTGATCGTCGCGAACGCGGACACTTCGACGGTGCAACTTGCCCGGTTTGGCGTGGGCATGCGGTGACGCGGATGGAGGAGTCATGGACAATCGACGACGTGGTACCCGCCGCTCCATGACCGCGACGCGTCGGCTCCCAACCAAAACTAGCAGAAGCCGTACCATACACATTCGTCGGGCGCCGCCGAGGATGAGGCAGAGCGTTCGGGTCGGGTCGTCGGACAAGGCGCGTCCCAGACGAAGCGGTTCTCAATGTGGCTCCCTCCACTGCACGTATGTACCGCAGATGAAAATGCTATGGTATTGATGTGCGGTGCAGCTCCGGGGACGGCAGGAGGTGGTTACGGACCATGGATGGACACGGCCAGCCCAAACCGTCAGGGCACCCAAACCGATGTTTAATAAAAACATGTTTCGATCCACACAAATCCCACATCAAAATCCACACAAAAAGAAAAATTATCAAAGGTTGTAAGAGCATCCCCAACAGTTTTCCATCTTAGGTTGGCATTCTTAATTTTTTGGCAAAAACAGAAAAAATTTTCTCCAACAGTTTCCTATCTCAGATTGTCATTTATCCCAAGTTGGGAAAAGCGTCTCTCAAGATCGCCGTATATATATACGCAACTTGACTCCGCGCGCATATCCGACCGTATTAGAATAGGTAGAAGTACGTAAATATAATTTTATTTTTATCTCAGGGTTCCTGATATAAGTTTGATTTGAGTTTGGAAAGTGAATTATGCCAAACTATTGGAGAGGTACTCTTTTTTTCACTTGCCATACATTTTAGAGAGTTGCCAAATCACAAGATTTGCCAAATAAATTTTAACAAACTCTTAGAGATGTTCTTAAGTTGCTAGTCTTGCCCAACCCATAACAACGACTGCAGAGAACGAGAGGTCTCTTGGTGCCGAGCATCAAAAAGCAGCCAATGCGCCTCACACACATGAAAACCATTACATCACGTAGTCATAAAAACCAGAAATGAAATAAACACAACAGACCCGCAATGCGCACAAACAATTTGGGACAGTCTCACGATAACGTAGAATAACGGACCCAGCTCACAAAGTATGCAAAAACTCAGAATAGCAGGGTAACACAGTCAACAGTCGACCACTCTCCACCATTCTAAAGATCAAACTTGAAGCAATCCCCACCAGAACAGATCCACCATGCTATAAAACCAAGTATGAACCAGATCCCTACTCTCAGAAGACACGGACCTAGCATACATTTCAGTCAGAGAAAGCACCATCCAGAAACAAAAAATGACCTCATTGTGCATCTTTCACTCAGCATTGCTTGTTTGGAATGTAGGATTTTTTATCTGTTCATGCATTTTGAAATAAACTGAACTGATTTATGTGAAATTCCTATATTATTTTGGTGAAACTCCTGTGTTTAAAACAGGTCTAATCAGACTGCCTAAAAAGCATGATTTTAATTCAGCACAATTTGAGATATCCAAACACTATCTAACTAAAATTTAATTAGGACGAAATTCGCCCGCCTTAAGAATATTGTTTTTTTATTTCAGCCCAATTCTAGATATACAAACGGCCGCTAATTGAAATTCGTCGGCCTGGCCCTTTTGCCCTGCGGGCCGTGGACCTGCCCCTTTGTTCGACCGTTTGGTCGTTCCCCACTCATACGCTCTCTCGTGTCTCGTGCCCTTCGACCTCGAGTGTGCCTACTCTGCCTCTGGTAGCGACGACTGGGGGTCGGGGGACCGCCGCCACCGCCGTACGCCAGGTGCCCAGGTCCCTCCCCATCTTCGGGCCCTTCGCCAGTTCGCCGGCGACGAGCATCCAATCCACCAGGTGCCCCCACCCCTCCTCGTCCGTTCATGCTGTGCGAAACCCCAAACCCTAACGTATAAGCTATATTTGTATTCCGATCTAGTTTGACTTATTTACAAGTGTACCAGTACACATGTATTATGCCTGCAAACTTCGATCTCTTTTTTTCCCCTGTAGCCATGTTGTTCTCTCAGCATAGCAGTAGAGATTCCTGCATTTTAGAAATCCTGAAGCTTGTCTGGTTGGTTCAGCTTTTCTTCTTCCTGCCCTTTTGATTGTTCAAGGTGTTGCACCAACTATTCTACCCATTGCTGTTGTTGGTTCACACCAACCAAACTCAATTGCTGTTGTTGATTCTCACCAACCAATGTAGTTGCTGCTGCTATCAATACTTCACTATTAAGGGCTAGGGGGTGCAATGTCATGCGTATGGCCCCTTGGATGCTAAGTACATACTAGTAAGAGAATTGTGTGCTCTTTTTTATCAGTTTGTTTGTAACTTGGCCTTTTTAAAATCCAACTTTTTCCACAATTTACAATAAACTAGCAAATAGTAATCATGTACACCGGTTTGAAGTGATTATGTCACATAGTCAGAGAGCCCATAGGGCGAGGTCAGTGGCTGCCCTACCTCCCCTCCGGGCAGACCCCCTACTACAATGCGGCATCCGAGCTCAAGAAATTGAGAACTCGAGGTTGGCGACGACGAGAGCGGTCGATGAACAGAAGGAGACACGAAGTGGGCTTCTTCTAGTCTTTGGGCAATTGGACTGTTAGACTAGATGGGCCTCGTTAGTCATAGTGCAGGCCGGCTCGCCCTCACGGCCTCACCCATTGCCTGTACTGAGCGGCAAAGGGGAGTCGTAGGTCGAGGAAAGCAGCAAGCGCCATCGCGGTGCAGCAATTCTGGCTCCTGGCGTCTCTCATCCCACCTGCACTGGGATATCTGTGACTCGCACCTCCCGTTCCGGCGTCCTGTATCCCGGCTCCAGGCTCCACACCCCGGTAGGACGACCATCTTCTCAGCGACATTGAATCCAGAGCCTCACTGCCGCTGCCATACTTGGTGGCTCGTGGCCCAGTCCAACACCATCTGCAGGTTGTCTCATCCTCCATCTGTTGTTGTTCCCCATTTGTTCTGTTCATGCTAGTGTGTCAGTGTGCTGTGTTAAGGCCTCAAATTCTCTGAAAAAACTTGAGTCATGTACTGAACAAACAGACGGGTGCACTGTTTTTTCAGTCTTCTTGAAAGCGTAGGAGAAGAGAGCTTCAGGTCTTGACATAGTGGCAAAGAGAAGGTCCATCGATCCACTACTTCCATTGTGACTCTAAAATCTCTATGCTGGTCTGACCCTGAGTGCTAGAAGCACATAATTTCTTTTTCTTGTTCTCATCTGTATAGGCCAATAATTCTGGTTTAAGCATCATGTACTGCAATCATTTTCTCACACACTTGATACCAATTAACCTTATATAACAAAAAGTATATGAAGTTTGTGTCATTTCCAAATTGATCTGTCTTTTAATTGGCGATGTGTTTTGGACTATATTTTTCAAATCAAACATGTATTATTGCAGATTTTCTCTCTTAAAAGGTACTTTCTTGATCCGTGTTTGCCATTCTACAAGCTTTTGTTCATGGTATGCATGCTATCTTTTTTTAGCCAAAACTTTGTAGACAAAGTCCGCCCTACCTCCATTCTCGGGCTGGGTCCACCACTGCACATAATAATAATAGTTTCAGCATTTTGGGAACCACATGTCATGCCACTTTTCTGTTTCCTCTTTTTTAACAATTTTATATTATTCCATTTGATGCTATAGTGCAATCAACCAAGATAACGCTTTGTTACTTGTAGTTCTGGATCCAGATGTTAATTGCAGAGGTGCTCAGAGCTGGAGTGTACATCTCTAGGTTTTCTCGACATGCATGCAAAGTATACACTACTAGCAAAATGTATTGCGGTAGCATTTCGCATCTAAATGCTTTTGAGTCCTATAAAATGTAGCTTCTTGCCTCAACAGACGTTGCGGACTGTACTTTGTTGAACAAGTTGGAGTAGGAGCTTACTACATACTTGTTCTGTACAGGAACTTACTACATGCTTGTTCTATAGAAACTTTCAGACTTGTGAGGGTTCTGTTATGTACTACTTCTTTTCTAAAGAAAAAAAGTAGAGTGTTAGAAAAACCTAATGCATACAATTTCCTTTATTGAACTCTTAGAAGTACTTGAGCCATTGGAGTTTAATGTATCTGTGTCCAGTTGGTTGTATTGAACACCGGGACATCCTAGGGCTTTTGTTCTTCAATTATGGTTGCATTTATGTATACTTTATTTTTTATTTGTTAATCAAAATACTAGCTTATATAATACTCCCTCAAATTCAGGTTGCAAGATTTTCCAGCACTGCTTGCTCACTCATTTCTCAATTTAGAAAACCTCAATTTCTGGATCTGAGCACCAAATCAAGACCATACCACTTTAGTCAGTCCCGACTGATGGCAATGGCTGCAGCTACGGCCAATGGTGATTCACAGAGTGGTCCTCAGAGGAACTATCAGGTTGTTGTGGCTGCCACTCATGACATGGGCATTGGGAAGGATGGGGTCTTGCCATGGAAGCTTCTTGGTGATCTTAAATTCTTCAAAGAGCTTACACTAACTACATCTGATCCTACCAAGAAGAATGCAGTTATAATGGGCAGGAAAACATGGGAGAGCATTCCTGTTAAGTCAAGGCCATTGCCTGGTCGTTTGAATGTCATACTTACTCGGTCTGGTAGTTTTGATTTTGCAACAGTAGAGAATGTTGTTATATGTGGAAGTATGAAGTCTGCCTTAGAACTGCTAGCATCAACTCCATACTGCTTATCAATTGAGAAAGTTTTTGTTATAGGAGGTGGGCAGGTACTGAGGTGAGTTATTTACCATTTGGAACAGCATATTGTACATGTATTCTGTTGCTATGTAACTGTGTTGCAATGCTATTCACCCTTCTGCAATATTTTTATGTAGAGAATACCTTAATGGACCTGCATGTGAGGCTATCCATCTAACTGACATTCAGTCGAGCATTGAGTGTGACACTTTCATCCCTCCAGTTGACTTCTCAGTGTTCCAGCCATGGTATTCATCTTTCCCAGTGGTAGAGAGCAACATTAAGCATTCTTTTGTGACTTTTGTTCGTGTTAGAAAGTCATTGGCAGAAACTCATGAGTCAAATGGCAAGGAATCAACTGAGGTTGATACCAAGAATGATAAATTTGAAATAGAGAATTTCTCTTTTCTCCCCAAGATGGTATATGATCGCCATGAGGAGTATCAATATCTCAATCTTGTTGAAGATATTATAAGGTCTGGTGCCCAAAAAATGACAGGACTGGAACTGGAACATTGTCAAAATTTGGCTGCCAGGTATTTCTCCTTAACTTTGAATATTCAAATTTGATCAACCTGGAAAAATAACTTGTCATTCATTTTTCTTATTAGATGCGGTTCAACTTAAGGAAAAATTTTCCTCTGCTGACAACAAAGGTACGTAAACATGTCTTGTTGTAGTTTTCAGATTTAACAGTGAGTCAAAATTTACGGTATTTTAGTTCTTTTATTATGATATGTGAGAAGGAACAAGGGCAAATCAGTGTTTTACAAAGTTTTTTTGTCTTTAATGATTTGTGCGCTTGTTAATTTTAAAACGCATGTTTATTAGGTTTGTACTGTCCTTTTATTTTCTTTTGTTGCAATCAAGTTGATGCTGGTTAATTTTCTTCTTTTATGAAACCCCCCCCCCACACACACACACACACACACCCCCACCCACCCATACTCTCTTTTCTGTATTCTCAGCTTTGTTGAATCATCTACTATAGTTTAGTTATTATTTTTTCTGAGATAGCTATACACTTATTGATATTTTATTAAATTAGATTAGATTTGATCCAGATGATAATAGAGCTGTTGTGTGCTCCATTTATCGTTGTCTAGAGTCACAGATGATAATACATGCACATCCAGTGCAACATTCTATTCAATCATTCTAAAACTTTGTAACTCTTTTATACATACCTGCTTATCTGTAAAACGTTTCCCTCAACATGTCAATGGCAAGCCTTATGGCCACCATCTGTTAAACATCAGGAGTCCAAAGTCCAAAAGAAAGTTTGATGAACCATAATACCATATATTTAGCTGCCATTTCTTGACTAATGCAATATGATAACATTGTGCTCTTTAACAGAGGGTATTTTGGCGGCGTTGTTGAAGAACTCCTTTGGTTCATCAGTGGCTCAACAAATGCAAAGGTGTGCAGGATTAAAATGGCTCTAGTGCTGTCTTTAGCCAATGTTTTGATTTGTTGTAGGTATTTGCATTAACCTGTATTCGCAATCCACATGCCATGATGCTTGTGGCACTTTATTTGAGTTTTGTGAAATCTACTAAACTTTTTTTTTTTGCAATCATGCTGCATTGATACCTGCTTTTAAAAATAATTGTTTCATTTGTTGCTACTTTCTTTCAATTATTACAAGCAAAAGTCGTTTTTAGTTTTTCATTTTTTGCATGGAATCATTCCTGGGACTGGGTACTTTCTTCTCTTCTTCTTCCTAACTTATTAATAGTATAAGACTAAGCTGTTAGTTTTTTGTCTACTATTTGCCTTGTCGTATCAGTTAGAGTTATTAGGTAGGAGTAGACATGGAAGAGGAGAGCCAAAGAGGTGACCCCATTTAAGCCTTGTTTGGCTGCACTCATATCAACCTCAATCCACATGTATTGAGGTAGAAAATTAACTAATTTGCACCCCCAACACATGTGGATTGAGGTGGATAAATAGTGCAGCCAAACAAGCTGATTAGAAAACTGTCATTTAAAGAAGATTACAATAGGAAGAAAATTTTCCTCCAAATTATGTGAAGTATACATGCAATGAAGTTTTTGAAAGCTAAAAGGACTTACATTTGCAAATTGCAATAGGGGAAGACTGTTTCTGCGATAAAAATTGCAATATACCCCACATGTGATGAGTCATAGTAATCCTGATAAGGCAATTTGTCTACAGAACACCTAACAAAAACCAACCTCTGTACAAAAAGCATTTGTCTGTAGGTCACAGTGTAGTGTCCTACAGACGAATCACGGTAACTTATTGTGCTCTAGAAAAATTTCCCCTCTAATAAACCTACTGCAAGTTGTTTTATAGATTTATCCACTCGAAGTTCTTTCATTTAAACAGCTCATAGTGACTGCAGTCTTCTGACCATTGGCAGATTAAAATATAACAGAAAATGGTGTGTACTTCCTGGAAATTTCTTAATTTTATCCATTGGATGCGAAACAAATTGCCCTCTTCTTCTTTGAGGGATTAGTTGCAACAATCTTTGAGGGATTAGGTTGTTTTCAAATGTCAGAATTCTTTGCTGCAGGCACAAGTGCGCATGTCCAATGTGTGTGTTTTTTGTTTGGGGACTCTTCTCCCTGTGTATTCTCTTTACTTGATGAAATGATACGCAGCTCTCCCCGGGTGTTTGAGAAAAAAAGAAATGCCAGAATTCTTCCCCAAATCCTGAGTGGATTAAACTATTTCTTGGAAGGTCCTTTTTGATGGGTATTAGCCTAGTGCTTTACCTAGTTACCTAGTTATCTACCTAAGTATTTACTTTACCTTGCTGTAATGGTAGTATAGGTTCCTTGGCCACCAAGTTGATCATGGTGCCTTGGCAACCAAGTAGAAGAAGGGAATCTGCTTTTAGGCAGTTAGGGAGTAGTTGAGCCTTTGCTCTATATAAGCAAGGCATCTATCTTGTATCTGAACCAAGTCTTTTGCAATTCAATACAATCCAAGCGGCACCCTTTGCCAAGCTGCCCTCTGGGCAGGGGAAAAACTCTCTCTCTTGATCTATGTTTGCAACAATTGGTATCTAGAGCTAGGGTCAGGAGAGAACAGAGGGGGGCCATGTCCACCTCCAGCAATCGCCGGCGTGCAGCTGCAGCGCTGCCGCCGCCCAGCGGCTCGCCAACCGTATGAGACGTCGTGGACAACCCACCAACGGCGCTCGGCGTCGTCCCGGCAGAGGCCGCAGCCGCTGGGCGGTCGAGGCGGCTCGGGCAGCAGCAGCAGCAGCTACCGCGGCAGCCGCAGATGCCGCCAGGCTACGCCGGAGCCGGAGCGGAGCGTCTTGCCGCGGGGGTGGCTCCAGAGCCCCCCCAGCCGCGACGCCGGGCGATCGCCATCGCCGGCAGTGGGCCGCGGACGCGGGTCGGCGCGGATCTCCGGCGCCTGCTCGTCTACAAGGACTCCTCGGCGCGTCGACTCCATGGCCCATGCTCATTTAAGACGAACTACCACGGGAGTGGAGTTCGCCGATGAAATTGAAGATGCAGCTCGCCAACTCGGATGCGGTGGAGTACGGCGACCTCCCCCGTACCATGAAGACCGGCCTTATTTGGAGGCCATCATCGCAGCGGTACCACCACGGAGATGGGAGTTCCTCTCCCGACAAGGCGACAGCCAGGCCTGGGACTCCATCGCCACCTCCCCGCATCGGCGTCGACAAGCGTTCGCCAAGCCACACTCGGCGTCTGCGCAAGGAGTGGGAGGATCTCGCCTTCCGCCCGGGGGAGCAAGTCGAGGATTTCGCCCCGCTTGACGGCAGCGCTACGGCAGCAGATGACTCTTCTCGGCGAGCCGCACATCGGCGAGGAACGGCGGCGTGGAGAAGTACTGCGCGCGCCCCGGGAAATGCGGGCAGCTGAAAGTCGCCATCGAGACCCTCCTCGACCCGGCGAGCTCACAATCGAGGAGATCACAGGGCGGTGAAGTCGGTGGGCGACCTCGGCGCCCGTCCGACTCCTGAGCCGCCTCCGTGGGCGGAAAGCTCATGCTCACGGAGGAGCAAGTGGCTTTGCTCGCCAAAGAAGAAGAAGGAGGCCGGCGAGTCCAAAGAAATGGGAACGCTGGAGCCATTTACTCGTCCGCGTGGCGGCAAGAAGGTGCGCGCCAAGGCGGAGCAGCGTGCTGGCGGCGGCAAGGGCGGCCACGGGCGGTAAGGCAGCAGGTGGCGGCGGCGGTGGCGGCGGCGATCGGAGAATCGCGACGACACCGCCAATCGCCACCAGCCCGGCCACCGGGCAAAGATTGTCCAGCCACGCCGGAGCTGCCGCGCCGCGCACACGGGCGAGGCCGACGACGCCGAAGGGCGCTCTTCCTCGCCCATGGCTTCATCGAGCTAGATGGGGGAGCGAGCCGTCATCCGCTTCCAATGCCAACGCCGACCTCGACGAGCCCCCGTGCGCACGCTTCACCGACACCGGCTCCGCGAGAGGCGCTGGACGGCCGGTACCGACACCGGCGCCACCCACCACATGACCGGCCGCCGCGAGCTCTTCTCCGACCTCGACACCTCCGTTCGTGGTTCGGTGCGCTTTAGCGACGCCTCAAGGGTGGGAGATCCACGGCATCGGCTCCATCGTCTTCCGAGGCCAAGAGCGGGGAGCGTAGCGTGCTTCAAGGCGTCTACTTCATTCGAAGGCTGCGCAACTCCATCATGAGTTTGGGGCAGCTCGATGAGGGCGGTTCCAAGGTGGAGATCGACCATGGCGTGCTCCGTATCTGCGGGATCGTCGCGGGCGCCTCCTCGTCAAGGTGCACACGGGGACCCGATCGCCTCTACGTCCTCCACCTCAACGCCACGCAGCCCGTGCGCCTCGCCCGCCGCGTCTTTCGATGATGAAGCTTTGGCGCTGGCATGAACGCAACCGGTCATCTTCACTTCGAGGCGCTGCATCAGCTCGGGCGAAGTCCATGGTGCGCCGGCCTGCCCGTCATCAAGCACGCTGAGCAGGTCTGCGACACTGCGTCACGACCAAGCAACGCCGGTCGGCCGTTTCCCGCCGAGGCCACTCTGAGCCTTGAGGAGCAGCCGGCGTCCATGGCGACCTCTGCGGGACCAGCATCGCCCAGCAACTCCCGGCGGCGGTACCCCTCCTTCCTGAGTCGATGACGCCACCGCCGGCGTGGGCGGTGCTGCTGCCGGCCAAGGATGCCGGCCCCACGCGTCGAGATCAAAGCGTGGCGTAGGCGAAAGGCGGCCGCTCAAGGTGCCGCGCACCGACAACGGCGGGCGTAATTCACCGTCGCGAGTTCGCCGACTACCGCGCCAAGGAGGGTGTGCAGCGGCACTTTCCACGCCCTACTCCCGCAGCAAAATGGCGTGGTGGAACGCCGAACCAAACCGTGGTGGCGGCCGTGCTCCCGCTGAAGCCGAGGATGCCGCCAAGTTCTGGGGAGGCGGTGACCGCCGTGCACCGCTCAACCGCTCCGACGCGGAGCTTGCGGTGGCAAGACTCCCTCACGAGGCTCTGGCGCACGCCGGGCAAAGGAGCCGAAGACCTTCGGTTGCGTCGCCTACACCAGGACTTGGGGCCACCAAGAAGCCGGACGATCGCGGCAAGCAGGGGGTCTTCATCGGGTTACGCTGAGGGCGCCAAGGCGTACCGATCCTCGATCCGGTGTCGCAAATGGCAGTCAAGGTGAGCCCGCGACGTCGTATTCGACGAAGGACGCCGGGCCGGGATCGGGTCGATCCCTGCGGCAGGAGCTCGGGGGCGGCAGGAAGCGACTTCACCGTCGGAGTACTGGCCGCCGCATCGCTGGAGGCGCTCCCGGGCTTCGCCGTCGACAGGCGGAACACCTGCGCCGGCGTCGCGCATCACCCTCGCGCCCGCTCTCCGCCGGGAGTCCTGGGGCGGAGCAGGAGCGCGCGACCACCGAGGCGCCCACCGGGAGCCTCCTCCCAATCGCGCCTCAATCGAGCCCCATCACCGGCGACTCCGACCGCATCGCCCCGCCGGGGAGCATCTCGAAGCCGGAGATGAGGTGGAATTCGCCACCCCTTTTAGGGACGATGAGGGAGCGGCTCGATGCCTTCTATGACGGCGATCACCGCGCTTACCGCACCTCCAACATCCTCGGCGAGCAGCCCACTCCGCCGCCGCAACGCCTCTTCGCCGAGCCCACCTCACCCACGCCGGAGCCGGGCTAAGCCGAGAGGCCAAGGATGATCCCGCTGGGCGAAGCCGCGATGGAGCAGAGCTCAAGGCGGTCGAGCACAACCGCACTGAGCCGGTGCCACTCCCCCGCCGTCACCGGCCAATCACCCCTCGGTGGGTCTTCAAGCTCAAGAAGAACGAGCTGGGCGCGGTGATCAAGCACAAGGCACGGCTCGTGGCGCTGCGGGTTTCGCCCCAAATAGAGGGCGTGGACTACGACGACGCTTTTTGCTCCGGTGGCAAGGATGGAGTCGGTCGAGTTCTTCTTGCTCGGCTGCTCAGAAGGGTGGCGTGTCCATCACATGGATGTGAAGTCCGCCTTCCTCAACGGCGACCTCAAGGAGGAGGTGTACGTGCAGCAGCCGCCGGGCTACGCCGTCGCCGGAGAAGAAGGCAAGGTCTACCGCCTTCCGCCAAAGGCTCTCTACGGCCTGCGGCGACAAGCGCCGCGGGCATGGAATGCCAAGCTGGACGCCACACTCAAGGAGATGGGCTTCCAGCAGAGCAACCATGAGGCCGCGATGTACAAAGCGGGGCGAGGGCGCCTTGTCACTTTGTCGGTGTCTACGCCGACGATTTGATCATCACCGGCGCAGAGCGAGGCAGAAGTGAAGGCGTTCAAGGTCAAGATGAAGAGCACCTTCGACATGAGCGACCTCGGCTTCCTCGGCTTCTACCTCGGCGTTGAAGTACACCGAGCGCCGCCGGGATCACTCTCGAGCAATCTCACTATGCCAAGAGGATCCTGGAGCTTGGGGGAATGGAGGGCTGTAACCCAGCCCACACTCCAATGGAGGAGCGGCTTCGACTCAGCAAGCACAGCACCGCTACTGAGGTCGATCCCACCCACTATCGGCGCCTCGTCGGCAGCCTGCGCTACCTGGTGCACACACGCCCCGACATCTCCTTCGCCGTCGGCTTCGCGTCGATTCATGGAGCGGCCCACGCTGGAGCATCAAGCTGCAGTCAAGCGGATCCTCCGCTATGTTGCTGGCACGCTTGATTATGGGCTTCACTTCACCAAAGCTCCAAGCAAGGCTCGCTTCATCGGCTACTGCGACAGCGACCTCGCCGGCGATGTTGACACAAGCAAAAGCACGAGTGGAGCTCTGTTCTTCCTCGGCAATTGCCTGGTCAGCTGGCAATCTATCAAGCAGAAGGTGGTGGCGCTCTCAAGTTGTGAAGCAGAGTACATCGCCGCCTCCACTGCTGCAACTCAAGCGTTGTGGCTGTCAAGACTCCTGGCTGAGCTCCTCGGCAAGACAGTTGAAGTGGTGGACTTGAAGGTGGACAGCAAGTCTGCACTTGCCCTGGCCAAGAATCCAGTCTTCCATGAGAGAAGCAAACACATCAGGATCAAGTACCATTTCATCCGCAGCTGTCTTGAAGATGGAAGCATCAGGGCTGAGTACATCTCGACTGCAGATCAGCTAGCAGACATTCTGACCAAATCCCTGGGCAAGGCTAAATTCCAAGAAATGAGAAGCAGAATTGGGCTGGAGCTGATCAACACAGAGGTGCACAAGGCTAAGGGGGAGAACTGATGGGTATTAGCCTAGTGCTTTACCTAGTTACCTAGTTATCTACCTAAGTATTTACTTTACCTTGCTGTAATGGTAGTATAGGTTCCTTGGCCACCAAGTTGATCATGGTGCCTTGGCAACCAAGTAGAAGAAGGGAATCTGCTTTTAGGCAGTTAGGGAGTAGTTGAGCCTTTGCTCTATATAAGCAAGGCATCTATCTTGTATCTGAACCAAGTCTTTTGCAATTCAATACAATCCAAGCGGCACCCTTTGCCAAGCTGCCCTCTGGGCAGGGGAAAAACTCTCTCTCTTGATCTATGTTTGCAACACTTTTTTCTGAAGATGCCCTTCAATTTGTAGGTTTTGCAAGAGAAGGGTATTCATATCTGGGATGGCAATGCTTCAAGAGAGTATCTTGACAGGTATTTATCTATTGGATATAAGCTGCAAATGAATTACATCTCTGTTCTTGATATCTAATCCACCTGGCCATCTTTTCTAGTATTGGCTTGGTACACAGGGAGGAAGGTGATCTAGGTCCAGTTTATGGATTTCAGTGGCGGCATTTTGGTGCTGAGTAAGCTTACATTCCTCTCCTTGTGCTGTCTCTTTTCTCTTGTTCATGTTTTCTGATAAAGTTGACATATTTGACAGATACACTGACATGCATGCTGACTATACTGGAAAAGGTTTTGATCAGCTAATGGATGTGATTGACAAGATTAAGAATAATCCTGATGACCGCCGAATAATTTTGTCGGCATGGAATCCTCCAGATCTCAAGAAGATGGCTCTTCCTCCTTGCCACATGTTTGCACAAGTTAGTACAATTTTTCAGATTGATTTTAAGTTTAAAGTTAACTATTGAATATGACTTTTCCATGATGTGCACCTAAGTACTAATGCATTCAACTTTATAAGTTGAATTTTTTTTTTGTATTTATAAATTACAGTAGATTGGTGAGCATAAATTTTTTTCCTTCGATAATTACGTTTGTAACATCGCTTGCATTTTATTTTTTTGATAACTTTGTCAATTAACAACATTTTGCATTCAATTTATTCACCTTTCAGTTTTATGTGGAGAATGGGGAGCTATCTTGCCAGATGTATCAACGCTCTGCAGACATTGGGCTTGGTGTTCCATTCAACATCGCATCATATTCTCTTCTGACATACATGATTGCTCAAGTTCGTGGTAGGTTCTGCCTTGCTGTAATATTTCCACTTAGTGCAATGTTTATTGTGCACCTTAATACAAACCTTATTGGGTGGACTGTTCTAGTTAAGACTAGTTTCCTTTAGAGCCATTTATTTTGCACTTTGATTTTCTTTTTTACGTTTAGCAACAAAATCTTCCATGTTGTTTGTCAAACCACACACATACATCTTGGGTCAATATTCTAGATTTTTTAACAAGTTGTGAATAATTTTGTTTACTGCAAGGATTTGTGATGCCATCTTGTATGTTGTCCCTTTGTTTATTTTGATGTTTTTTTTTGTATCTAACTGATAGAAGCTAGTAGTCTGTTTTTCAACTCTAACCCTGTGTCTTAAATCTTGCAAGATCTTTCTCCTGGAGATTTTGTCCATGTTATAGGGGATGCTCATGTCTATAGAACTCATGTTCGAGCTCTGGAGGAGCAAATTCAGAAGATGCCTAAACCATTTCCAGTGAGCCACTGCTAATAGAACTCGTTTGATATTTCTTTTTGTTTACTTTTTGTGACCATGCATCTTCTAAGTTCTATGTGGGCCTTGTGTGCAGATTTTGAAGATAAATCCTTCAAAAAAGGATATAGATTCCTTCATGGCATCAGATTTCAAGCTGGTTGGCTATGATCCCCACCAGAAGATAGAGATGAAAATGGCAGTGTAATGGTAATACATATATTCTATCATTTCTTCTGATGGATTGTCATTTTCTTTTGTCATTACAAGTTTGCTTGCTTCGTTGAGTTCTTAGACTGACTCCAACAGCACACACTCAAATCGGGCACCCATTGCGTCGTTTGGGTCGTGCACAGTAAAAAAGCCTCCCACCGTAAAATCGCGTTCTCCAACAGAATACCCATCCCTTCCTCCTCAGTCTCGGCCGTCCCTCTCCTCGCCCTTCTTCCCGGCGCCGGCCATCCCTCCTCTCTCTCCCCCCGCGCCGGCCCCCCTCTCCCTCCCCCCCCCCCCCCCCCCGCCGGCCGCCTCTCCCTTCTACCCAAGCGCCGCCCCTCCCTCGAAAGCACGGCGGCGGCGGCAGCGGCACCCTCCCTCCAAGATCCGGCGAGGAGGCGGCCGCCGGGCGAGATTCGGAGCTTCGGGCCCACGCGACCGCCGCCGACTCCGATGCCTCCTCCTCGGAGATCACCGCGGGGGGGCGCCGCCGCCCCACTCCTCCCGCCCCGGCGCCCCGTGCCGCCGCCGCCGCCCAAGCGTCCTGCCCGACGACCACGCCAAGCTGCTCGGCGCCCAGTCCGGGCCCACCACTACTTGCGCCACAGGTTTGCGTCTCCTCTCCGGAAGACGCATGTTTGCCTTCCCTCTCCCTCGAACGCAAAAATCGGTACTCCGGTTGCCTACTCCGTTGGAGGGCGATTTTTCACTGTGCGCGATGCAAAATGGGTTTGGGCTGCGGTATGCGTCGCTTGTTGGAGTCAGTCTTAGTATGCATTTTGCTGGGGTTGACCTTATCTGTCAATTACATGAATGCATTACTGTTCTTTTTGTCCCTGATACGATAGACTTGTGCTGGGACCATGCACTGGTATTTTCATGTATTTGGCACTGTAGAGTCAAACTAAATGCATTTAAGCACTACTTTTTTCTTTAATAATTGCTTCACGATTTTTTATACTTGCTTCACGTTTTGCTCTGTTCATTTTTGCAGGTTGAGCCCCAGTCTTTGGACTCGGTGGGTGAAATCTGTCGGGCTGATACTACATAAAAATTAACCGGACATGGCACTAGCTTGTTTTTGGTGATGGTGCTGAATGTTCTGTGGGAGATGTTTCTCCCCCTTATTAGTTGCGATTGTGTACTCTGGTCGCTTTAAGTGAACTCTGGAAAACTTGCCCCTTTTTATTATCCGGGGCCAGTTGACTCAATTGAGTGTGTGAGATGATCTGGGCATACCCTGTTGCAAGGGCCTACTTGTGTGTGTGCCCCTGTGAGGCTGTGACGATTGCGCCACTACCTCGTGAGAATCATCATGTAACCGAAATTGATGTGTACTTAGAGCTCCGTACTGTTTGTTATCTGGTTCCTTTAATGCGTGCCCTGATTATTTCAGTTTCCTATGTGGACACAAGACAACGACTTGATGATAAGCTTCTAAGAATATATATATATATTCTGTTGCGTTTTTCTTGTGCTGTGCGACAGGAGGGGCTTGCTCGGTTGACTGGCTGAGAGGCCTGTGAGGATGTAAGAGCTTTGCCAGCAGCTTACCAATACCATTTTTTTTAGACTATTGGGTAAGATGTTTCAGTAGATCACCAAATTTTTTTGCCAATATACGGGGACCGTGGCTTGCCGGAGCGTTGCTCGCTCGCACGAATCGGCCTTCCATGGCTGCGAGCCTGCGACGGTGCTTGGAAACAACGGCGATGGCCTGCTGGAGCATCGCTCGATCCCATGTATGGGCCCCATGGTTGCTACGGCGCTTGCACTGAGGCAACAACCATGGCTCTCCGGAGTGCCACTCGCTTGAGCGGATCGGCTGCCATGGCTGCGGATCGATAGCGAGCAGTCGCAGCAAGATGCCGACGCCGATCGCTTGGATGATGGCGAGTCTGATTGCAGCAGCTCGGGGCTGATGCCATGGATGGAGCCTCTAAGACGGCAGGCATGAATCACGGTGTGGAGGAAAACAACCCCATCTTCCGTAATATGAAAGTTTTAGGCTATCCGCACTGGTGGTACTCTAAATTCATACTTTAAAAGGTCTAGTCATTAAGATTCTCTTCTCTATACTCAATTCTTCTACATCCATCTATCCTTTATATCATCCTCTATCCATTGTAGGATTCACTTATTACTTTATTTAAATATATTCATGTGACATCTTGTTTTGAAGAATTTATTAAAATGAATTTAATAGTGTAATCAAAATTTAATTTAGATTTCTAGTTTGTGAGTTATAATATTTTTAGACAAAGAAATGATGGAGCCCACCACTGATTCTCTCCCTTGTCTCTTCTTTCTCTCCCGTGTGTTGCTGTCTGCCACAGTACAGGACGGATGCTATCACGTTGAATCTGGCGGATGGCTCAGTCGTCCTATTGCGTAACGTAGAGAATAAAGGAGCCGCTGCAGCTCTTGTTTACGCTATAATGCACCTGCAGGATGCTTTCCAGAACCGCACTGCGGTTAGCCGGGTCGATGGGCTTTATTGGGCATGAGATGTTCTAGAACAATTGATCGCGGAAAACTCTCGTATGGGGGAGTTGGGGACGGTCCGCACCGGGCCCTGTTCATTTCGAGGAATTTGATTTGACTCGTGGGGATTAAATCCACACCAATCCGCTGACACCCCTTGGTTTGGGGTAAGGGTCCACTGGTCAGAACCTCCGTTCCTCAATCTCTCTCCTAGGCCACCTCCCATCTCCGCTCCTCCACCCCCCCTCACCGCCGCCGGCGCCAAACCCTACCCGCCAATGGCCTCCACGGCGCCGGCGTCCCCCCGCGACCGCCGCGGCCCACGCTACTCCACCGCGCATCGGGCTCGCGGGACTCGCCACCAGCCCAGAACCTGGCTCTCAACTCCGTCTACAACCGCGCTCACCGCCGCCAAGGTGGACTCCACGCTCTCCCGCGCGCGTGACGAGGGCGCGCTACCGGTGCTGGGCCAACGCGACCCGCGCGGGTTCGTTGCTCTCCCTCGCCCGCCCGCGCACCGTCGTGCTCCTCGTCCAGGCGGGCCCCGCCGCCGACGCTACCATTTAGGCCCTCTCCCCCTGCCTTGAGTCCGGCGACGCCATCGTCGATGGCGGCAACGAGCGGTACCAGAACACGGAGCGTTGCATCGAGGACGCCGCGGCGCACGGGATCCTGTACCTCGGGATCCTCGGGATGGATTTGTCCGGCGGCTAGGAGGGCGCTCGGAACGGGGCCGCGGCCTCAGACGGAGGACGGGGCGTGCGTCACCTTCGTAACAACATCAGGGACATCTTCGGGAAGGCCGCGGTGCAGACAGAGGATGGGGCATGTGGCACTTTCGTTGGTCCCGATGGTGCTGACAACTTGGTTAAGATGGTGCACAGCGAGATTGAGTATGGCGATATGCAGCTCATCTCTGAGGCATACATTGTGCTCCGCATAGTTGGGGGCCTGTCGAACTCGCCAATGTATTTGTGGAATGGAACAGTTCCAAGGGAGCTCGAGAGCTTCTTGGTTGCGATCACCGCGGACAACCATGGCTGATCCATTGGACGGGAGCGGTGGGGTGGCGCTGGTTGACAAAATTCTAGACTGGGAAATGGATGGTGCAGCAGGCCACCACAATTGCGGCATCAATGGACGGTGCAGCAGGCCGCCACAATTGCGGCATCACTGGATGGGAGGTTCTTGTCAGGGTTGAAGGATGAACATGTTGCAGCTGCTGGGGTGCTGGAGGAGGGGACGCCAGCAGGGCTGTTGGAGACGATTAATGTTGATAAGGAGGTGCTGATGGATGGGTCAGGCAAGCGCTTTTCGCCTCGAAGATTTGCAGCTATGCACAGAGCATGAATCTGCTTCGAGGTGTGAGTGGGGAGAATGGATGGAAGTCATTGAACCTTAACCTTGCCGAACTTGCCAGGATTTGGAAGGGCGGGTGCATTATCCGTGCGAGGTTTCTTGATACGATCAAGAGAGCGTATGACAGCAATCTTGAGCTTGCCAATTTGATTGTTGACAGAGAGTTTGCAAGGGAGATGGTGCAGTGGCAGAATGTGTGGAGGTGGGTTGTGGCACGGGCGGTGGAGTCTGGCATTAGCACACCAGGAATGACTGCTAGCCTTTCGTACTTTGATGCCTACGGATCAAGTCGATTGCCTGCAAATCTGATCCAAGCACAGAGGGATCTGTTTGGTGCACACAACTATTAGCGCATGGACCATCTAGGTTCATTGCACACAGAATGGACCAAGCTGGCGAGGAGGAGCAATGGTACAGCCATTTGAGGAATTGGTTGGTATTAGCAGTGCTGTTTGCTGCTCTGGGTAATTTCTCTGTGGGTTCTCGTTGTCATTATGCTTCTTCTATATCCAAGTTGTGTACTTCGAATAATGCTGTACTGTATGGTTGGCAATTGAAGAATATTGTGTAGCTTCAGTTTTACTGTGATCTAGCTACACCCAGTTTGAGACTCTTAATTTTGGTATGCAATCGCTATGATGCCTCTCAAATCCCAATGTTGTGTTTTTAAAGAGTTATCTGAAATGTGTTGAAATTGCTACTAAGAGTAGTGAGTTTTGCATCATTTATCTGTAATGTGTTGAAACTGCTACTAAGAGTAGTGATTTTTGCATCATGCCTTTCAAATCAATGGTGTCTTTGAAGAATGGTATGTCATGTGTAGAAATAGCTACTACAATTGTGAGGTCCTAGTGCCCCAGTATTGAAGGTAACTCATGAGTCATGTATGTTCCTTAGAAAAAGAATCTTATGTTGATAAACCTAGATGCCTGATCTCTAACTATAAATCAATGATCCTGGCCTGTTTGTTTAAGCGATTTTTAGTGAAGAAGTTGTAGTTTGATGCTCGTAGTTTACTGTGCCAGCTGTGCTAATCAGAAATAACTTTCTGAAATATGCATAATGATACCCATTCTTTGCTGCATATAAAGATGCTGCCATTTAATATTTTTCATAAACTAAGCTGGTACTTGAAGTGGTTGTGTAATTTTTAAGACATCTAATTTGTGAAGTTATAAACTCAAAGTTCAGCTAGGCGTTAGGCGGAATCTAGGCGCTGACCCATTGCCTAGCGCCTATCGCACATAGTCGCCGAGTACTGGCGCTTAGCCACGACTAGGCGCTTAGGCGACGCTGGGCGAAGCCTGCCGCCTAGCGCCTAAGTCGCACGTAGTCGCCGAGTACTCGGCGCCTAGTCGAACTATGTATAAACTATAATGTCTACTCCTTAAGTTTACACACCGAACCTTTATTTTATTCATTTTGTTTGGTTAGTATGGATAATCAAATTAGTTTTATTTTGTGTTCTGTATAATTGGCAAGCATAAATACATTTAATATTCTTATATGCATGATTATTTATTTATTATTTGTGGCAGACTTGTGTCAAGTACTCAAGTCAGATCCATGTGCTGTTAGTGAGTTTAACATGTTTGCTAGGGCAGGTTCAGCAATAACTGATGAGCTATCTAGATCTAGATATTCTCCATTGACTTCATGTCATGCTTGACCCGTGAAGCTATTGTCAGTTGCAGGTATTTTTAATGACTTAAACTACTATATGACTCTGCTGCAGCTAAAGGATCAACTCTAAATGCATTGTAGCAAAATCATCTTCATCTTTTTTGCTGTAGTTTGTAGTTGTTGATTATGATTCTATTTCTATTTCTATGCTAACAATGATTTGTTGATTTTATCGGGCTTTTGTACCAATCAAGTTTTAATAATTGTCAGACATATGTGGTAGGGATGCTGTGCTGTTAATAATATATGGAAATGAATTGCGCTCATTACATTTTTCAAGAGCAAAAACTTACGATATGGGGATGATAGGTGAGATGCAACCATCTAGTGGTAGAATTTCTGGGAGCATGTCATTGTCTGTAAGAATTGCTACTAGCATATAGACTATTGCTTTACATATAACCGTGCAACTTTGTCAAATCCATTGAGATGCGGACATTTGTGCTAGCATGGTTTGCTCAATGAAGTAATTTTGCCTTGTGTTAAATTCTGAATTAACCATCACACTACTGAACCTATCATATAAAACCTTCTTGAAGCCTTGAACCATTTCTTTTGCAGATTAGTCTGTCATGGTTTGTCACTTTAGTATTCCTCAGAATCAGAATTTTCTGAGGTCCTACCATCTGCTAACTTCATGGGTCAAACTCATTTGCCATTTAATGTAGCAAAACATTTGGTATTTTTCATTCGTTAATAACTTAGTGTTTATCTAAATTTTCATGTGAAGGCTGATCTTGAATAGAATAAGAGCTGATTATAATGTTTGCTTATACTTAGATGAACTTTCACAGCTTGGTCAATTTTGAGGATCAAAACTGTCCATTCTGTAAAGTGAGGTTAATTACTAAACTGGCTAGCCACCATTCCAGACATAGAAAGGTCCAAGTTGGGCCAGTGGGCCTTTAAACTCTACATTTATGAATTATGATTCAAGCTGCTCTGTTTGTTGAGCTATGGTTCAGTCATATAAATGTCATTAGATGCATTATGTAAGGAACATTGTCAGTTCATTCAGCCATAGAATTTTATTTCTGATCACAATTGACAACTTATGATGATCAGCAAATGCTGTGACCAAATTCTTTTTAGTATTAACCTTCCTGAATGTTATCTACTGTTTCCTACAACTAGTGTAGACCAAGTACATTAGCTGTAATTTCCATATTAAACAAGAGTTTCTGTTGTGGTAGTCAACTAATGTACGCCAACCAAGTGATTGTGATTCATTCTTCCTTGATGCTATATCTAGTTTTGTTGTTCATTAATGAAATAACAACAGATGTATGTATTTGGCAACTTGCATTCCAGAGTGAACATGTGAGTGCCAACTGTCTTGCACATACAATTTCATTGATCGCCTCTCTCTCTCTCTCTCTCTCTCTCTATCTCTCCCTCCCTCCCTCCCTCCCCTCTCCCTCTCCCTCTCCCTCTCCCTCTCCCCCTCCCTCCCTCTCTCTCTCTCTCTCTCTCTCTCTCTCTCTCTCTCTCTCTCTCTCTCTCCTCCCCCTCCCTCCCTCCACCCACCACCCCCCCCACCCCCCCCCCCGCCGCTCTGCTATGTGCGAAAAGATCCCTATATCTGCCTATGGAGTTTGTTGCTCGATAACGAATATAATCTTGATCATACTCTGGAGCTGGATTCGATGCTTCCTGTATATTTTCCAGTTCAGCAGTTGAAAAGCTGCCATGCTATGATTATAATTGAATAACTGCATAAGTATGTCTATGTTTTCATTGGGAATAATGTGCCAAGGTCACATCATTTTTTATCAAATTTTTGCAGGAAGGTTAATATTTGGTTATTAGTCACTAGTAGCTTTTTTTTCGTGATGTTTAACTGTTGCTTCAATAGTTCTGCATTCTTTATAGGTATTATCACTTTGTGCTCTCATATATACTTATACTCCTACTGAAAAGATCACCCATGGGAGCAGCAACCTTATACTATGCCTAATCTCTACGTTGTTTTATGAGATTCCATTGAGGTATTACATCTGCTCTGACTATTTTAGATCTGATTTTTTTTTTTTTTCTCGAACACGCAGGGAGAGTTGCATATCATGATATGTTGCATATCATGATATTAAAGAAGGATAAAAGGGTAAAGAATCCTGGTTACACCAACACACACCCACACATCTAAAGGATTACAATATTACATACGTGCCTTTTTATTTTATTTTTTTTTTTTTCCATAAGGGCGGCCGAATTTCATTACCAAGGCAACGAAATTACACAGTTCGCAACAGGTTCAGAGTATATACTACAGGTTCAAACCAGACCAACCCCAAACCAACAAAACCCCAGATCGCCGTGTTAAAGATGTATATGCACTGTGTCTTTTTCTAAAATTTGGTTGCATTTCAGGTGATAATTGAATAATTGTTAAACACACAGATACAGTTCTGAGTATATCCGTGAGAGTTTAATGTAGTTTATTTATAGAAGCACTGCTATAAGAAAACAATTGCTGTCAACTACTATGATTCAATAATAGAGGTGTGATAACTTTCTTTATTTTGTATGACACAGGAAATTTTGGGTGAAGTAAAAAATTGTCGTCGATTGGTTGGCCTAAGATAGATATGCAAGATAGTGGTGATGGTTACATCAGACATATCAAGTCAGTCTAGGTTGCCTGCATGTTAACAGCTAACAGACGAATTCTAATCTACTTGTTATTGGTGATTTGCATTTTTATCAACCAAAGAATTATGTTTGCACAATATATTGGCGCTGTGGACCACAGGGGCTAGTTCCCTGCCCACTTCTGGGTATTTGCCATGTTGCCACTCCTAAGCTGTAGGCTGAGGAGACCTAGGGTCATCTGCTTGTGCCTTTGCGTGTAGTGTTAGTTTAGAGGGCTGGGAAAAGTGATAGGCATATGTGCGGTAGTAATAGCAACGCATCATATTAGGTTTTCCCCATTTCGGACCAGATTTAATGCTCTCTTCATGCATAAACTTCATTTAAAAGACTTTTATATTTTAGATTTGTCACTATGAATAGTAAATATGTGTGGTTCTTACTGGAGCATTTAATAGTGAAGCTGAGGGCTCCAGGAAATTTTGATGCTGGTTTGTATCTTTGCTCTTCATTTGCCTCTAAAACTCTGCTTTTGAAACATTCCGATCTGGTATAAGAACTATTTGAAACTCTGCTTTTGAAACATTCCGATCTGGTATAAGAACTATTTGAAACTCTGCTTTTACAATTTATAAGCATGGTCTTGTTATCCTTCTTTTGCCAAAAGGAGTGCATAAATTCGTTTTTTTAGTAATAAAAATTACAAATACCGCTTAATCAATTCGGAATTTATTGTAATATTGTTTGTTGATTGTGTCCCTAGAGCTCTGTTGTATCAGGTTAAGATCTGAGGAGATCATCAAATTTTCAGCATAGTGTTTTCTTTCTTTCTTTTCTTGTTTGTTACACTTACTCTCCATCAATAGTGATGGCTTTTGACTGTGCTCTCTCTCTTTAACCAATGATGTCCGATTCTCCTGCATCGTAGATAATTTCCTTTTTCAGTATAGTAATGGCTAGTCAACAACTCAACATTGTTGGAAATACTTGATTAACATGTAGCTATGTTACCAAGAACCGATGTAACTATTGTTTCAGGCACATCTTTCCATATGCATTCAAGTCTGGTGTGAGTCTGCACATAAAAATATTATGGCTTGTTTTAGCAGTGGTGGACGTACATCAGGATACATTTTCATTCAGCGATCTTCATACAAGCTCCAGTGAAACAGGATTCGCAGGTTCTTATGAAAAACTTTGAGATTATTTACTCCGTCCAGTTACAAATATTTGTCACATTTGACTTTGCATGGTCTTGAGATAGGGTTTGGAAATCTATCGGTTGTTTTCAATCTGTTGTTATTATGAAAAACTCATATTTGCTGGTCATTTCTTTTTGAAAGCTGGTTGGTGTAGGGTTATTTGTTTTGAGCCGGAACAAATTTTATTCTATCAGAGGAATTTTTATCTTTTTGTTGGGACATGGATAACAACGATGAAAAAAAGGATTTCCATTGCAAGAAAGACATACACCCGACTATCATTGATTTACTTGTGGGCGCAGCCTAGGGTAGGGGCAAAGAAAGCTATTGAACCCAATTTACAAGCACTCTTAAACGTTATTCATCTTGATTTTTTGTTTCCTTCATACTTAATCCAGCTCTTTGCCAAGTATGTGCTATCCTTGTTCTTTGCAACAGTGGCTCAGCAGAACCAAGCCAGTTACAGATGGGCGTGGTCTGTATGTATGTGGATCACCAACAGATGTCTTTTCTGCCATCGCTACAGTTTCATGAACATCGAATCCTTATTTTGGTTGTGGATCTTGTGGTTGCTGTCGCATCACTGTTTCTCAAACCGCACAACTTCACGTTTATCTTGTCTCTCAGTGGATGTGTCACCACAAGATCATTACCTATCTGGGCAGTGATCACAGCATAATGGCCCCACCACTCGTATATAATTCTCCTTCCCCAATTGCTAGCTTGCATTTTAGCATTCTTTGCTATGCTCAGCTCAACCACCACAGCTACAACCTACTGAAAAGACAGAGGGCTAACTAGCTCTTTGAGAGGAAAAGGATGTCCATTTACACCTAGCATCTCCTTTTGTTGATGGTCCTGACTATGGTGGAGCTGGTTCTTTCATTTTCAGGTTCACACGTGGGAGTGCAGTGATAGGACCCTCATGAGTCATGAATCACTTGGTGAAGGCTCCTGAAGATTGATCTTGCGGTGTAAATAAAGGTAAATACTGATAGCTGCCCACTGTCAGACTGATATTTTTGTTTATGCAGTGATTTGTAATTTTTTGTAGTGCAATTTATAGGTAGATCACAAAAACATTGTATTCCATGCTAGATTGATTTTTTTTTTTTTTTTGTTATAATCTTGCTTGTTCTTTCACTGGATTCTTCTGATGTTTATTCTTACAACACAATGTGGAGGTGGAAGAGCAAATCACAGTTGCCGGGCCTTTCTATTAGTGGAAGTGAATCTTATCAGGACCTTTAACATAAAGAGAATCGGAAACCATTAGTTGAGTAGGTGCGTATGAATAAACGGCTAGCACGCATTATGAGTCCGACCCACTTAGGTCTATGAAGCTTTCTTATTTGTTAGGTCCATAGACCATACTTGTGATTATTTTACATTTGTGCAAAAGAGAAGCAACTTTACCCCCATCAGAGCAGAGAGGAACGACAGAAGAGCCATTAAGGCTTGTACTGATTTGCTGCGTTAATGCGATGATTATTGACCAATCTTCCTTTTTACCTTTCAAGATGATTCGTCAAGCAAGCGTGTGCATATACTTTTGATGTTCCCCATTATCTCTAATGATTTCTGGAGCTGCATGAGCATCAACCTCGATTCCTCAACTTTACTGTAAGGCAATATGCACCAACAAAAAGAAGTTATAGGGGCACCTACATGCTTTGTCTACAGATTCTTTTATGTGAAATTCCAAGATTTTTCTAAGAGCAGTTACTATTTTTCTAAATATCCACTTGCTTAGGACCTGCTTATTTTTATGTACTTGCTTTGTAATATCTGACCTTGATTATAATAAAATCTTAATCATTAAGTTAGGATCCATTTGATGCTTTATGGCTCTTTAGTCTTTAGCACCCTTTATTTTCCTGCAAAATGCATCATTCATGCACAATTGATTGAAGATAGTTGAAACTTGTAAAATCATTCTTTCCTACTTGAGAACATTATGGTTGAGTTGAAATAGTAGATTAGTAGTGTTATTTGACAAGATGCTCATGCCTTGCACTATTTAGTGTCACACAGGAACTCACAGGTCACATCTGCCTCAAAGAACTTTCATCAGAATGAAACATAAACAACCAATGTGCGACCAGATGAATTGTGGTGCTAGATGAAAATGCTTGGCCATGAAACCTCATTGGAGATTTGAAATGTTTATATTTTAGGGGAAGTGAGTTGCAGAGGTGGAACAACGAAGCTTACATCTTGATATTTTTTGACATAACTGAACTACCAATCATGTCCACATTTAACTAGATCTTTTTAGCTGTCATCCTAGAGATAATACCAAATGTTGCTATATTGCTATCTGTTTAAATAATGATGCACAGTCGATTTTTTTTCTGAAAGGAAAGAAAGAGAAACCAAACTTTCTTGCAAGAAAATAATCCATATTGGTGACAAATTACTCACAGATATTGACTGTTTTTTTACCATTAAACTAACCTCTTGTAAACAACAACTAGTAAGTCATGATGCAACTCATAATGGACTAATGGACAAAACCGCATGGTACACAATATAGCAGGTTAGCACACAGCTATGTGATTCAAAGTCAATACATTAAGTTTGAAGTATTGCACCTAATAACTAACAAAAAAGGCTCATGCAAAATTATTGTGCATAGATCAGTAGGTTTTGGCTGAAATCCATCAGACCATTGTTGGGATGCCATCATTAAACCACTCAGGATTTCCGCTTCTTCAGAGGATATAGGTTCTGAAATCCATCAATTGATCCCCATAATGTTTAATCAAGACAAGTGACCACTGTTCTTACATTTTATATAGTCGCCAGCTGTTTCTAGAAACCTAATTCTATCTTTGTTGATAGGTCATGTCTAGGACACATTGTTTGACTATTAATCAGGTTTTAACTGATGGATAAGTAAGTAGGAAACCTTCATGGTTGTCTGTTGTCGATCTAGTTCCTATACTGTTGAATCTCTAGACTCTTCAGGAAGGGTTACTATTTTTTGTTTGACCTTTTTTCACAGGAACTTGAAATATTGAAGCTCACCACAGTAACCATGGCATGCATGAACACGTGAGAGCATCATTCTGTATTTTAATTTGTAGCTGCTGCATGCTGTTTACTGGCAACTTAGCTATGTGGTGACCTTTTTTTTTTTTTTTTTTTTTTTTTTTGAGAATCTAGCTATGTGGTGACTGGTAAGAACTCCTGGTAACAGACTCATGTCAAAATTCCTAAAGCTGGAAAACGGGAAACAATAGGACACAACATGATGCACTAGGCTTCAGTGCTCTTTACTTTTATCATTTGTCATGGTCTCATCGACGTACTCAACTGCTCATCCAAAACAACAGACTGCTGCAGCCATTGTCCAACTTAACCCTTTATCAATGTCTCCTATGCACTGACTACGTGGTTATTTCTGTGGCTGGCTGGTGGCATCGGATTTGAAGTTGATCTAGGATATCTTACATCTATTTGTAACGGCGTCTGGGCTAAAAACAAACATCCAGAAGAGTAGGGTCACTTCAATTCAACGTGCTACGGATGATCTCTTACTGACCTGATCTAGCTGCATATGCCGTGTGAAATAAAGAAGATTTCCTTGTAAACTTTTCATCTTGCTACTGCTCATTTAAGAAGTTGAGAAAGGCATTACTGAAGCCGATCATGGATCGTATTGTCGTAGTGGCAGTGCATCCTAATGTCGAGGTATTGTTCTTGGTTACCGATCTACATAATGGAAGTATAACTCTTTTTTGGACAGCCAGGTGGCTAATCTTACAAACCATCTGTTCGCCCTGGTTTCGAAGAAATGAGCCAAGAAATGTACAGTCCAGGAGGCCACGGAAGGATACGGCTGAATTCAGGACATTCGTGGCTTGAATACTAGAATACCTTACATTCATGGTCCTACAACCTGATCGAGGTACAGGATGAGCACAAGTGGCCAGACAGCACACGGAATGATCAGCTTGCTTATGTGTTCTTTGTGGGTGCTGCCATGGGAACTGATTTGGAAATCTTGGCTTGGGCATCAAAAAGTGTCGATTCTTTTTGTGTGACCTCGTGTGTGTGTTCTCTAGACAGATGGTGTTTATTGTAAAACAATGTGCAGAACAGTTTAGAATATTTCCCCCCAAAGGAATGTACACAGCTTATTGGGCCGAGGAGCTTACGCTTTTGTGGTATCTCTTTTGCTCATAAGATATACTGTCTCCATTCCAAATTGTAAGTCATTCTAGATATATAGCTTTTGTTACGCGTCTACATATACATTGTGTAGATACATAGTGAAAACTATACATGTAGAAAAACCAGAATGACCTACAATTACTAGTTCCTGTTAGTTTTCTGATTAAACTGGTTCCTGCTGGTTTTATAATTTGTTCTAAATAGTCTGATCTGACAAGTTGTTTGCCTAAACAGTGTGCAGAGTGATTTTAATTATTATTATTTCTGACCATAGAGAAAGTCAGTCTCCTCACGTGTCTGCCTACATTATTTTCTACCTACATTATTTTCCCATATCAGCGTGGCACTAACACATCTGTGATTTAGTCATTTCAGGTCTTGAGCTCTATCGAATTTCAATTTGGATTTGTGCTTTGTGGACAGAAGATGGACATTACAAGGACAGCATGACAGCCAGAAAGGGACTTGACGCACTGGCAATTGCTCCTGAGAATTTCCACGTTGCAGAGTCTGCTATGACGTGAGGCATAGCATCCAAGCCTTGTTTTTCAAGACTTTGTCTAAAGCCGTACTAGTGTTGATGTGGAGGCAGTCACCTGAATGGCTGCTGCTTTGCTCCTGTTTGGTTTCTGTCGTATAATCCATGAGGGAGATTTTGTGAATGATACAATGTCAAGATTGTCAAATTTCATTTCGGAAGACGAATCATGCATGTCAAGCTGGTTGCTTGTGCTCCAAGTGGACTCTGGGAAATTAAGAAAAGTAGCCTGCACTATGTCACTTCAAAGACCATAATGCTAAACCCTTATGGTGCAAATTAAATTCAGAGCCTATTTAGAGTGAAATTAGTCTTATTATTTTTCATAAAAGTAACATTAGCATCAATTGCCATTTCTTCGAGATGACATGCTGCTGGTTCCTTTGTGGGCTGTGGTCATGACACCATAGACACGCATCCAAGCTAAAGTTTGCTGTCACTATTCAGTTTTGAGGATTGAGTTGTACCTTGGACAATTAGCCCTGTCCTTTGGAGTGAATTAGTCAACTAAATATTTTTCTGTGGTTAGTCTGAGTGAGTGGGGGGTGTTAAGGGGCACTTTCCTGCGTATTCAGAAAACAAATTGAGCTGTACTCTGCTGGTCGAGTTTGTAACAAACCATCCGATGTTGATTGATTTGCAGTAATGGAGCTGGGTACACTGTGCCTCCTGTGTTTTATGCGCCTTAAGAGTGACGGCAATGGCCGACCCGGCAAATCCGAGACCAAGATTAGAGGTATTCTGATGGGTAAATTCAGATGATGGATGGTGTCTGCTGCAGCTGCCCCTCAAACTCGAGAAAATGACGGTGCTGAATGCTGTGTCATTTTCAATGCTCTATTCACCTACAAACGCTACCTTTTAGATCTGTCTTTTGTGTGTTTGCGGATATATGGTCATGATGATAATAAATAATTGTACGCATCTATATTTCTGGGGCTGTGCATTGTTGCTGCTGCTCGGACTTGCTTTTGATAAATTGTCTTGTAGATTTCTCATGTTTAATAAGGTGGGAAACGAGTCTTCCAAACTACTGAACAGCAATATTAAGTCAAGAAAAAAAATGAAGAAATGCAAGCTAATAATTTCCAGCTCACTTCCAGCTCACTTCTAGCTACAGCTTGGTGAGGCAGTCACGTTAGTTCAGTGACTTCTGAATAAACAATGGAGTACTATGAACTATCTCAGAAGGCACTAGCAGTACTACACAGCACACCAGATTTAGACTTAAAGTTGCAGAGAAGACATTTATTGACATGTCATACAATGCAAAGAGGTGATTCCCTGAATAATTATGACATGTCATACAATTATCTTTTTTTTTTTAGGGAAAATATGTCATATAATTATCTTGAAGGGCAATTTCAACATAGATATTTCTAGCTCGAAACCAGTTACATGCGAAAACATTTCTCTGCAATAGAAAAACAAAAACGAACCTTTTTTTACCATAAATTCTCGGTCCATTAGTAGTACAAGGAGATTAAATAAACTAAGCTCACTGGTTGAATCCATTAGTATTTAACACTAAACAAGATCCACCATCCACAGATCCGCCGCCCACCATGCAAGAGAGGGGGGAATAAAGAGAGGGAACAACGAACCTGCAGCCGCAGCCGCTGCCACCGCGTCATGGATTTGACTGCCATGTCGTATTACATGTTGTATTTCGGTTAGTCAAACTTTATAATCTTAGACTACCAACATATAAGGAAACATAGAGTTACAACAGAGCCAGATATTAACTGGTTTACTATAAAAATAATTTAAAATACTTAATTACCTTTCTTTGTGATATTCATATTTTTCATAGAAATTGTGGCCAAAATTTCACTTTGTAAACTAGGTTGATGTCCTAAATGACACGTACGTATTTTGAACGGGAGGGGTACATATAGGGTTATTCTTTCCCCTCTTTTTCTATTTCTTGTTCTGTCCAAAGATAAGCAGGACATGTCTTGTACGACTTCTACCTGCTGTGCAACACTAGACACCCATATAGCAGCTGCTTTTTAGAGGCTACCCATGGCACGCGCGGCACGTGTTCGGATCGTGCCGGTTCGAGCATGACCTTCAAAATATCTCTGCTTAGTTTTTTTTTTCCGCTCATGATATAAATAAATATATATCTTGTGTGTACTATTTTTATGAAAGTTAAATGATTTTCACAATCTATTTAAGAATTAGATGAGAGGTAGTATAGTAAATGTCAAGAAATTACATTGTAGAGTTGTAGATGTGTCTACGTGCCATTGTCGTGCCGTGCCGGCCCAAGCACGGCCCAAAATGCGGGCCGGGCCATATAGCCCGCCGTGCCGAGATCCTAGGCACGGTACGGCCCTCATGTTTGTGTCGTGCCGGCACAGCCCAAAATATTTCATGTCGTGCCGTACTTCAGGTCGTGCCAAAAGATCATACCACGACCTGCCCTCAAATGGCACGGCCCAAGTCCCAACTCTAGCCACTACAAAATAAACCCTATAATTAAATATAGGAGAAAGCCACTACAAGCTAGCAAAAATGCACAAACTTTCTCCCAGCCAACCACAAGCCCCCTCCATCACTATAAATAGAGCGTTCTGTCAACAACAATGCTCCTCGTGCCCACTTCTTCATTCCAACTTACAATCCAAGCAACCTAGCTCAACACACATCTCTTCTTGTGTTCTCAGCTAGCCACTATATCTAAGCAGTAGTTGTTACATTAGCAACCATAATAGCAGCTGCTATGCACTATCTGGTCACTAATCACTACACATAGTTCACACACACACACACACACACACACACACACACACACACACACACACACACCAAAAAAAAAGAAGAGTAGTTTACTTATTAGGTTAACTGTATATACAGCCACCATGAAGACTGAAGTAATCACCACCATGATCTCCTTGGTCTTCCTCGTGCATTTCGCAACCACTATCAACCCTAACGCACAACCCACATGGCTCTTCTCTCTACTATCTCTCTCGCTTGCCGTGGCGGCGGTCACAGTGCCGTTCGTGGTCACCACTACGCACCATGCACGTAAGAATAATGCCGGCGCTGCTGCTGCCATCCCGGGGCCACGAGGGTGGCCGCTGGTAGGCTCCCTGCCGTCCGTGTCCGGCCCCACTCATGCACCGCCGCCTGGCGGCGCTCGCCGACGCGCACGGCGCGCGCCGCCTCATGTCGCTCACCCTCGGCGCCACCCCCGTGGTGATCAGCAGCCACCCGGACACGGCGCGGGAGATCCTGTCCGGCGCCGCCTTCGTGGACCGCCCGCCCAAGGCCGCGGCGCGGGAGCTCATGTTCTGCCGCGCCATCGGCTTCGCCCCCGCGGGCGAGTACTGGCGGCGCCTCCGCCCGCGTCGCGGGCGCCGGCATGCTCTCCCCGCGCCGCATGGCCGCGCTCGGGGCCTCCGCTGCCGCGTCGCCCACGGCATGGTCCGGCGCGTCGCCGAGCAGATGGAGAGGTCCGGGGAGGTGGCCATGAGAGCCTTGCTCCAGAGGGCCTCCCTCGAGAGCATGGCGGGCAGCGTGCTGGGCCTCGAGGGTGCCGCTGTTGGTGAGGAGCTGGGTGAGATGGTGAGGGAAGGGTATGAGCTCGTGGGCACGTTCAACCTGGGAGACCACTACTGGAAGACGCCGTGGGGTCCGCTGATGGACCTCTGGGGTGTGGGGCCCGCGTGCAGGGACCTGGCAGCTAGGGTTAGAGGGTATTTTGGGAAGATCATTGAGGAGAGGAGGGTGGCAGGGGACTGCCACGAGAGGGACGACCTGCTCAGCTACATGCTTTCACTGCCAGAGGAGGAGAAGCTGGAGGACTCTGATGCGATTGCTGTGCTGTGGGTAAGTGAGCTCTGTTTCTGCATGTATCCTTTTCATCTCTTGCATCTGCGTGTGCTTGTGTGGCAAAAACTTATACACTTACACCGGGGTACACACTACTAGCTTATTTATATATATGTATAATGTTTTTTTTGAGAATCACACAGTACAACGCAGACGCTCACAACACGCACGCACACTCATCCCTATGAACACACGCACGCAAACCCTATCCCTATGAGCACCTCCGAAGGACTGAGCCGGCAGATCTGGGGATTCCCGAAGTCACCACTGGCGCCTCGTCATCGACGGGAACATCGCTTACCACTTAAAGCATAACGCCACAACACGCACGCACACTCATCCCTATGAACACACACGCAAACCCTATCCCTATGAGCACCTCCGAAGGACTGAGCCGGCAGATCTGGAGATTCCCGAAGTCACCGGCAGATCTGGAGATTCCCGAAGTCACCACTGGCGCCTCGTCGTCGACGGGAACGTCGCTTACCACTTAAAGCATAACGCCGATAAATCTTAGAAAATCCCAGAAAAGGTGCGAGCACCAGAATTTGATCCCTGGTGGGTAGCGTCCCACTGGACAGTCCTACCATTGGACCACAGGCCCATTCGCATATTGGTGGTATACTTTTGAGTACTTGTTTGATAAGTGCATCACATCTTCTTCTTCTTGCATATCAGGGAGATACAAATAAAGCGGTGATGATAAGTGGACGTTGAAATATATATGCATATTTCGTGTCAAAAATAAGAAATATATGTGCATCTTAATTATAGGAAATAATACCATGGTCCCACTATTTTTATATTATTTTGAAAATTACTGATTATTTTGTATGCATAAGCTTTAGTTTTATATATGGAACTGTAATTCCGCACCTCTAATTTTCTGGACATAACAAGCATATTTCCTAATTATGCTTTTTAATCTATTTGTTTTGAAAGTCAAATTTTGTAATTTCTCCATGATGTGATGAAAGCGTGAATTGTATAAAATATATTGCAGTCTACCCGCTTTGTCCTAAATTGTAAAATGTTTCAGCTTTTCTAGATGCATTACATTTTACTATGTGTATTTAGCCATAGTGCATATCTAAGTATATATATAGAAAATGCTATGTTATATCTAAAAAAATCAGAACATCTTAGAATATAGAATGGGGAAGTAGTAATTAAATCATATAATTTGTTGTGATAGTGACTGCATTCAAATTGTGGTACATGACGCTTTAATGATCTCGGCACTAATCACGTCCCATATGCATAATCATCCCATTGTATCGAATAAATATTTTTTTTTTGGATGAAAAGGACTGTGGGTGAGGCCCAGTGTGCCAAGATTTTATAAAAAATATATTGTAGATAAACTAAAGGTGAACGCGAACCTTGTGGCCAGAATGACTTGGTCATATAAACCGGCTGATAAGATAAGCTGACTGGTTTACTGTGAGAGAGAAATACTATTCGAACGGTTGATAAGTCCGGCTTATATATAAGACAAGCGAATTGAGCGTTTAACTTTGAGTTTTGTTTTCACAAGATATTGCAGTTGCAGTAGGGTCAATTCCTTTTCCATCATAAAGGTTTCGTGATGAGCACACATGGAATTCCTAGTCGAATTGGCCCACATCTTGAATGACGACTAGCTATCTATGGCTTACTGGAAAAACTCTTCATTATCATCATGAGGACACAGTAACTTATTGAACTTAGGATTAAAGCGCATGACCAGCTGGATATTAGCACTGTTAATATCTGGCATCTAGCACACACTATGCCTTGTTTGGTACAGCTTTACTAACAAATTCATGAGCTGTTGTGAGTGTTTTTTTGCCAAACATTCCTTCTCGAAACAACTTCATGGATGAAACTCTTTTTTATGCTCTTACAAAGGAATGAAAAGAGTTAAAACTGGAAAAGTAGCTTTTCACAGTGCTCTCTCTTATTTCCCTCTCTCAATCATGTATGAATTTGTTAGTGAAGCTATTTACAAAATAGTTTTTCCAAATAAATTGCTCAGCATCACGGGAAAGCTGCTCATAAAATTGTCTTAAAAAAGATTTAATGCTGATTCCAAATGGAATTAATATCTGTATGACCTATTGCGTTGTAAGTTAGCACTACTGGTTATTCAAAGGAATAAATATATATATTATTGTCAAAAAAGGAATAAATATATATAGCTTCCGGTTTATGGGTTTTTTTGGTTGCATCATAAACCAAAAGTGGAGAGAATCGGAGAAAATTAAAGAAGATTTTAATTTGTAGGGGTTAAATCTCTTTTTAATTTCCTCCATTGCAATCCCTTGAATTGGGGTACAAACGAACAAGTCCTTAATTATTTTCTGTTTGCTGTTTGATTTACCATGGGAACTATATAAGCTAGTTTATTAATACACCTGTCCGTCGATCTTGTAAATGCATATATGCAGGAGATGATCTTCCGTGGCGTGGACGTTGTGGCGATCCTCCTGGAGTGGGCCATGGCACGCATGTCGTTCCACCCAGACATCCAATCCAAGGCCCACGAGGAGATCGACGCAGCGGTGGGCCTCCGTCCCATCACCGACTCCGACGTCCCCAACCTGCACTTCCTCCGGTGGATCCTCAAGGAGACTCTCCGGATGCACCCGCCGGGCCCGCTCCTCTCCTGGGCGCGCCTGGCGGTGCAGGACGCGCCGGTGGGCAAGCACGTCGTGCCGGCGGGGACGACGGCGATGGTGAACATGTGGGCCATCTCGCACGACGCGGCCATCTGGGGCGACCCCTGGGTGTTCCGGCCGGAGAGGTTCGCGGCGGAGGAGGTGAGCGTGCTGGGGTCCGACCTCCGGCTGGCGCCGTTCGGCTCCGGCCGGAGGGTGTGCCCCGGCCGGATGATGGGCCTCTCCACCGCGCAGCTCTGGCTCGGACGCCTCCTGCAGGAGTACCAGTGGCTGCCGCCACCGGACAAGCCCGTCAAGCTCGCCGAGTGCCTCCGCCTGTCCATGGAGATGAAGAAGCCCCTCGTCTGCCAAGCGGTTCCTCGTCGTCGCGGAGGAGGACCTGCTGTTGCTTGATGCGCCACTGTGATGATGAGCTTCTTCTTCGGTGCTGTGGCCACTGTCCAGCTAAGCAGGGGGTTTCAATTTAGCTGTGCAAACTAATTAAAGAAGGAAAATCCATGCACCGGTGTACATTAACCCTTGTGTTTGTTGCCTACACTACACTCGTTTCAATGTTTGTAAGATCACTGTATGTACGTGATGTGATGATGTATCTGTGCCTGGCTAGACACGTGTGTAGTTTGCACTACTTACTGATATATTACGGTGTACCTGCCTTGTCAAAATGTTTTAGTTTTATTTTGATCACTAAATTTTCTTACTTGCTGCTTCTTGTGTGTTGCTGCTCTAATTGTGAGTAGGACATTTTACATCTTTTTTTTTCACATCTAGTTAGAAAAAAAATCCTGTCTTCATCAGCCATCTTTTAGTGATTATTAAGTGTTAGTGATATCAGGAAGAGCTAACACGCTAGTGATTTTAATTAGTATATAGAGTAAGTCTAAAAGAACATCATGGAGATGTGGTCCTCATGACCTATCTTTCAAGGCATTGGGTCCTAATAATTAACTAGGCCTAGTTAGAGGCCAGCTATATATATTGATCATGAAGTTACTTTTCATGAAAATAAAGAATTTCATGGGGATAAAATACTTCTACACTGTTCTAAAATATGGGCGTTGAAAACGAGGACATAAAATCCCCATTGAAAATCTGGCCTTACGGGCATCAGAGAAACATGGTATTTGTTGATACAAACCGCTAACTCAAACATTTTTGTTGTTGAAAATACACTGATTATTTTATTACTCTCTCATATATGCGGAGAGAGTATTGGAGAAATAACATTTTTGCCATTGTTTCTTCCTTTTGCTTCAACAACATCAACCTTTTCTCTCTACTACAAATTAGCACATGACAACACAACTTTCCCTTGCACGTCTACCCTCATGGCGGCATGGCCCCCTCCTTCGTGCCTCTCCCATGCCCGGCAACACGACCTCTCCCCCGGGCTTCTCCCTCACAACATGGCCCTTCCCCGTGCTTCTCCTAACATGACATCTTGCCATCGTCTTCCTCCTCCTCCTCCTCCTCCTCCTCCTCCTGGACATGGCCATGCTCACACTACTCTTGTTCTCCTTTGTCCATGAGAAGCCTCCTCCCCAACTCATAGTGGACGCTATTCATTGTGCTACAAGACTCTAGCAACTCCACCCTAGGTCACTCAAGTATGTCTCCACTAGCTAGCGCTACTCCCCATAGGGCTTTGCCCATGGCTGTGTCATTGAAGGCACTATAGTGAGGCAAGCTTTGTAGAAGAAAAATCAATGGACCCTAGATACTATTCATGTTCTGTGCGACCCCTTGCTGATGTTTGATATGTGGCTAGTTAACCAAATCATACGTCCACAACACTTGCCTTCGCTAGTTAAGGGACTCAAGCTATCTAGATTCCACCATGGAGCCAACCACTCCAAGACATCTGAAATTTGGAAGCAGGGATCTAAATGATGATGTTTTGGACCCAGGGCCCATGAAATTTTCTTCTAGTTTGTCAAGGTTGTCACTAGTGTGATAACTGGCATTGATGTGTGGGCAACAAATAGCAGACCAATCTCAGTTGATGGAAGGGAGTCGATAGCCATCTTCTTCGATCCAATCTCAGTTGAATTCATAGATCCTTATGCCGTAGAGTGCTAGAGCGGGGAGGTGGAGATGTGAGGATGCGAAATTCAAGGAGAGAGAGGAGTAGAGGAGAAATTAACTTTGATCCAATAGAGGATGAAGATAAGGGCAAAAATGTTATTTTCTCCCACCTTTCTCTCTATGTAGGCATGAGAAATTAATAAAGTAATTGGTATAGTGTCTTACAACAAAGAGCACATTTTCATAATGAGGTTGAGCAAATTTCTAGGTTGGTGGTGTGTGTTAGCAAATACCACATTCCTCCGTTATCCTCAAGCAAATTTGCCACATTTTTTTACAATAGAGGTTTTCATGATACAATGCATATGATGATCATGCTTAGCAAGGAAATGAATGATGGTGCATTACATGGGCAAAGCCCAATTAAATCTAACAAAGGTACTTACCTCACTATCATTGGCATGCATGGATAGGTCTAAGTCACTATGAAACAATATGTGTTGTTGCAAAAGAAGAACATATTTAATAGTAAAAAAATGTACAACATAGCAGAATTTCTAGAAAAGAACGAATTCACTTAGACACAACATTTCTTATTTATGCATCAAAGCATATGTTAACTTCTCAAAATTTCAGTTGGTAAATGATAGAAAAGAAGAAAAATCCAATACATGAATTCACGAATTTGTTTAATTCTCAAGAATATGGCTCCTAGTTTATAAGTCAAGACTACTGGGTTGAGCCCATAAGCAAAATAGGACTAAGCACAAAACATCACAGAACTAGCGGTTGGATCACTTTTTTTTATTGAAACTGCAGTTGAATCACTTCTGATATCATCAAAAAGAAAAGTTGTCTGAAATTAAAAAAGTTATACGGTTATTGTTTAGAGATTTCAAATGGAATAAAACAAAATCTTTAGGAAGAATTGATATAAAAAGATTCAACAAAACCACATATTCAATTTCTAAGAACTCTTTCATCTTATTTTAAGAAATAAATCTTCTTTGATTGTGTACTGTGAAAGTCTTAGACGCTGAGCTACATCTGAACATGGTACAACCATATGAGAGGATTTGTAGTTTAAGAATATGTTCTTTAGTTATGAGAACCTACTACACATAATTTTTACCCTTGTACATGAGCAGACTGAGTAGTTGGATTCAAAATTTGTGAATCTTATTTGCTACAATCTATAAAAAATTTTACCTATCTTTTTGTTAGTACCATCAACCTTGGATCCGCATTTAACTTCTTGAATTATATTATTAAATCAAGCGTGAGCCAATGAATCCTTTCAATATTGTTAAATAATTCTATAAAACCATTTTATTTTATAGGGTCGTATTGCCCATGTCACCACGCGGCAGGATGAATGCATCAGTATTGGAGAGAGAACTTCAGCCTTGGGTCATCAATCCTACATTACTAGTGGCAAAGTGACCGACTCATCATGTTGCCATCTTGCTACTAGTTAAAAGAATAACGTTATCAAATTCTAAATAAATTCAGAAAAATTGAAACATCCATGTTAAGTCGAGAACTTATTAGACTCAGGTAAGTATGCTACACCATAAAGAACTTTTAGTTCACACCAAAAGAAACACGATTATTATAATTTAGTTTTAGAATATATACTTCATATTTGAGACGAAGGGAGTAGGTTTGTTAGGCTCTTTGTGTGCTATATATGTGCATTTAGGTTCAAGTCTCTTGCTCAGAATGGATCTTTGTATTTTTACAAAATTCAGCTGATTACTGAAGGCAACAGAGCATACTCACCCAAATGACGAGAGAAAACACAATATGTAAAACTTTGCATCTTTTTTCACGCAGCAAAAGAATATATGCCCTACCACCACGGCGACGGCGTGCTTTACCTAACTCGCACAAACAACGTAACATGTATACTAGCATCACCATCTGCTTACATTTGTTGGGCCACCACTAATCCACCATTGAAATCCAAACAACTCCCTACAAATCATTATCCCTAACAACTGATTGATCCAAAATTTAGAAAAGAAATATATGAATTTAACGTACTAATTAAGCACCTAGTCTAATTAACCTCACGTTTACGCAAGAACTAAAAGCTATCAACATGGCAACATGTAGTGGCACACTACCTAGCTACTAGTAGTACTACTACTACTATTCACAAGCTAGCTATGTACATGCGTGACGTTCGCGTTGCGTGGACCAGCCGGCCGGCGTACGACGTTCACTGAGCGTTCCCGGCGGCGAGCCACCGGCTAGCGGCGGCCGCGCACTGGCCACGGTGCACGCGCTTCCAATCCAGCGCCTGGCAGGCGCGGGAGCAATAGATGGCGGACCCGCACGCCGAGCACCGCCGGAACTCGTGCCGCCGCGTCTCCCGCCGCCCGCACCGCGGGTGCGAGCACAGACGCACGCCGGCGTCGCCTTCTCCTCCTGTCTTGGCGGCGGTCAGCGCCCACCACTCCACCATGAACCTGCTGGCAGCGTCTCCTTCTTCTTCGCCGTTGTTTCGGCGGCGGTGCGAGGAGGAGCCGAGCGCGCGTGCGGCGGCGTGGAGCAGGAAGTGGCGTCCCGTCGCGGCGTCGCGGCGCGCCGTAGCCGTCCTGGAGGCAGTGGCCGAGCTCGCGGAGCGCCGGGACGTGGCCGAGCCACGCGGCGCGCGCGCACAGCACCACACCCGCGCGCGGGTCCTTGTCCGCCTTGTCGCCGCCGCTGCCGTTGAACTGCACCACGGCGAGCGCGTACAGCGCCGCCGCGTGCCCGCGCGCCGCCGCGCGCGCCAGCAGCAGCCGCCCCCGTCGCCCTGCTCCCGATGCAGTAGAATCTCACCTGGCATGACCGCATGAATGATCAACTTAACCGCCGCGACGGACAGGGACACCATGACTCAGGAAATTACAGAGGAATTTCCAAGAAGCAGAAGAGAGCGGAGGTGATCGTTCGGTCGATCGGTTACCATACCATGCCGAGGAAGTAGCAGGCGTGGAGGTTGCCGGCGGCCGCGCACCGCCGCAAGAAGCGGTGCGCCGCGTCCGACCATCTGCCCGCTGGCACGCCGACGGCCGCCGCTGACGCACGCGACAGCACGGCGGGGTGCGCCGCGAGGTCCCGGAACCTCCTGCACCTGCCAAGTGCCAACACACAGGAGGAGAAGACTCAGCATGCACAGGGACGAGGCAGAGGCGACGGGCAGCAGAATCAGCAAACGGAGGAACGCAGCAGAGAGAGACATGGTAATGGCATGCTAGCTAGCTACTCACGGTAGCGCCGCTGCAGCGAGGTCGGCGGGGCACCGGGCCCGCTCCGCGAGCCCGGCTAGCACGGCCAGCACGAGGTCGTCGGGGAGGCAGTCGAACGCGTCGACGACCACGCCGCCACGGTGGCCGGACACGACGACCTTCGTCTGCTTCGCCGGGAGCGCGGCTGCCGCCTTACTGTTACCGCTGCCGCAGCCGGCTTTGTTGAGCCTCCTCCTCGTCGTCGGCTTCCTCATGGCGGCACTGTGCGGAGAGAGAGAGAGAGAGAGAGAGAGAGAGAGAGAGAGAGAGGTCCGGTAGAGATGTGCGTGTGACGCGGCGTGAGAGGATTTGATTTATACGCGCGGACGTGAGGCGTTCACGTGGCAGTAGAGAGGGAGGGGGGATGGTGCGGTGGTTGGTTGGACGGGTTTGCCTTTGCCCCACGGGCTACGGCGGCGGCGTTTGACCGCCGCAGCCGGGGCGCGGGCCGTTCGCCAACGAGTGGTGCGCGCGGCTAGCTCGTCGATGGCTGCTGCACACACCGTTACGTTCCTTCCGATCCGTGCCATGCGTTTGTTCGTTCGTCGTATTGACGCGCAGTGGTACGTAGCCGCAGATAAGCTCGAGGCATGCCAGCCGCCCGGCCGGTTTGGCCTAATTTGGGCTCCCAACCGATGGATCGAGCAAAGATCAACTCCTAGCTTGTTTCTTTATTAGGCTATATACTCCCACCGTATAGTAAAAGAATATCATTTTAGATAAGGTTTTGATCAAATATTGAGAATATAAATTATAAATAACTTTTACATTATTGAGTTTAAAAATATGAAAGCCATATGAATAGATTTATTTTGAAAAATACTTTCATAAAAGTATAAATATATCACTTTGTGATGAGTATTTTTATAATAATATGAAGTCAAAGTTATACTTTAGAGACCGTATCATTGTCCAAAACGATATTCTTTTTCTATACGGAGGGGATACTAGTATAGTACATAGTATAGGTATTAATTGCCTGTGACGCATTTTGGTGGCACAGCAATTTTTTTTGAAACAAAGCATATCTCGTTTATCGCTGTGGGAATTACCGATGATGTATCAATTAATTATACAAAGACATAAATTATCATAAATTTTGTTAGTAAAGCATGATATGCTGAGGTAGATAAGTAAATACTTCATCTGTTCTAAATTATAAGTAGCTTTGACTTTTTTATTCATCTATTTTGCTATATATCTAAACATATTATTATATCTAGATGCATAACAAAATAGATGTACTAAAAAAGTCAAAGCGACTTATATATAATTTAGAATGGAGAGAGTATATGTTATCAAATGATGTGTTTTGTTAGAGTACATATCATAAATTATATATGCTAGGAGGTTGTAACTGTCTCTTATATTGGGCTGCTGATGTGGATAACTTTGCAAGTGAAGATAGAACCTCTAGTACATGTTTACTATTATGAGATATATATAGATATAGATTTTTTGAAAGGGATATAGATAAAAAGAATAGAAACTATATCAAGATGGACATAGTTTGTGAATGCAAACAAATATATGAAAACAGAACATTATTATAGGTCCACTGCGATGGACACATTTCAAAGAACAAAAACAATTCATGCGTGTGTACATTTTTTGGAGACAAGCCTGTAAAACTCTTCATTGATAATGGCCTTAAATACACCATCATTCCACTTTATATGGCATGTCAGTTTTAGATTAAGTGTGACATGATAAATGGATTATCTTTCCAACCATGCATACCACCTCAAGTATCAATCATTCGCTTACAAATAGAAGATACAAAATCATGGACCACTCACACAAAAGTTGTCTCAAGAAACTGCAAGACAAGGTAAATTTATTCCTAACTAAAATTATCTTTGGTAGGTATATTCAAGAATGTTGTACTACCTAAATATTCAACATATGTCTTGATAAGATTTACACAAGAAGGAGCTATTGCTGGACGCAAGGTTAGAAGACGGATTACACAAAAGCTAAATAAGTAGTGCACATGCATGACAGCAAGTGAAAATGATGACTTATTGATCAACTTTGAGTTGGCTCGGCCTTTCGATGTATTCATAGGAGTAGAATTTGCATGCATGTATTTATATAGATGAGTGTACACATGTATTTATGAGCATCTTCATTTGTACTATCTAAGTCACAAAGAAAACAAAATTAGGGTAGAGGATTTCAAATAATTAATGTCTATTGTTCATTTGAGTACACAAAGTGAAAATACACAACATATATAAATACTAAAGTATCTGTTCAGATAGTTAGGAATATCCATCTCTTGCAATACCCAATTTAAGATTCTCAACATCCTCAACATCGATCTCCCATAGGTTGGTGTGTATTTCTATTCCTATATATATTGTAGCCCGTGTTTCTTGACTGAAAACATATAATCTACTAAATAGAACTATTCTAAAGATGTTACCTGGTAAAGTAGCACTTATCCTCTTGATTGTGTTTGCAATAGCTTTTGCATATCCAGTAATTGGTAGTGGAAAGTGTACCGATAAGGAGAAGAAAGACATCCTCCAACATTGTGAAGATTACCTCAAGCATGGAGATCCCACCCCATCCTTATATAGTCCTTGATGTGCAACAGCATTAGAGGTGCCGATCCTAGACATGCAATGCATCGTTGATCTACTTAAAACAACAGAGAAGAAAGAATACAAAGAGGCAAATATCTTGCAGCTCAGTCATCTCTGCTATCCTTTTTCAGGGCCTCCTACCAATGAGGTATGAATTGATTATTATGTATTGGTAAAATAATTAAATTAGTGTTCTTTTGTAGGTTAATCCTTCATTAGACATTAACAATAATCTATTTTCTTGACATGTCATGTCTAAAAGGTAGTGCTGCCATCACTAATGGAGTGTATGAGTTTGAATAAGATGGGTAGATATAACAAACCTTCTACTTAATAAATTTATGAAGTGTGATCATTATGAGAAGTGTCATTGATTAAAGGAAACCTGCTCAATAAATATCCTATATGGGGGTATTTGAATCATTTCATTTTGGAGGAATTGCAATCTACTTAATGCAACAGGCTATTTGACTTGAAACTAACATTCCACAACTTCCCATAGTTCAAATATAAACCCATTTTAAATTTATGGGGTGAAAAATATAAATTCAAACATATATTAGGTTCATATGCATATCTCACAGTGTAATTGACATAATCACAAACATACACGACAAGAAAACCAACAATATATTAGGTTCAAACACTATCAACATTTCTATACCTGATTTCTGGAGACACCCTATGTAAAGGTTGAGCCAACTAGCTCTTTTATTGTGCTGAGTAGGGGTGAAAACTGTATGGATATTTTTTGGCTGTATTCAAGACTGAATTCGTTTAGACGAGTTCAGATGTATCCATATCAGAGGCTAGATATTCAACATTCGATGTCGTATCAGTATCCATATCTGAATACTCAAGTTGCCTATGTTTTATGTCGATATCCAATTGTATGCCATATGATATAGCTGATACTACCCGTATTTGAATCTTAATCTGAATAGAAATATGAAAACAAATATAATATCAATGATATTTATTCATATTTGATCCATTTCATCCTAGTATGGAGCGTGAGTCTATAGAGATGAGGAATGTGCGAAGGTTGCCTTGTCGCTTAGGACACATTTAGTTTGGGGAGATGGTGAGAATGGGACGGTTCTATATTCTAGGTTAATTTTGAGGAAGCATGCGATCATCCCTGCTATATGTTTGGTTGGACAAGACAGAATCATTCTTGCTCTGTGTTGTTAAGTGACAATAAAGTAGGATGAGATACCACCTGACATGCATAATCCATTCATTACTCTCTTTATTTTTCTTTATTTCTTTTTTCCACCCTTTTCTTCTACTCCCTTCATCCCAGAAAGGATGTCGTTCTCGCTTCCCGAGAAACGACTGCCGGCAATTTTTATAAATAATAAATATCATCGATTAGTATTATAATTAGTATTATTGGAAAGATCTTTAGATCTAGTTTTTTAACAAATTTATTTGAAGATATAAATATTGTATGTATTTTCTGCAAATCAAGTTAAACTTGTGGCACGAACACCCAAAACGTCATTCTTTTTGGAACGGAGGGAGTATGTTCTACCTGCCTCCACCACAGTGAGCCCAACAACTTAGAAATGCCATCACAACCCCAGAGTGTGCTGAAGCTCACCTTGGTGTGTGGTTGATGTTCCCCCATGATTGGCATCCCACTATCCTCCCCCACAGTTGGCCCGTCCCATGCACCGAGCCCCATGGCCAACAAACTGAAAGCCCTAGTTTGGTTTTGGCTAATTGATGAAACCTAGGACTAACCCTATTGCTATGTGTGTATCATTAAAGAAAGGGGAGGTCCAAGCCAAGTGGTGGAATAGTGATCAAGTTGATGGAAGTGATCAAAGATGATCAAATGCCACCCTTGGAGATGAAGGAAGATAAGGAGCAAGATGAAATGCTAGAGGTAAAGGTATATGCTAGGGCATTTCTATTTTTCCGGCCATAGGTGAGTAGAGAAGTTGATGGCCGGATTTAGGATTGATAACTGTACTATTAAGAGGGGGCGATGTCGCGCAATATCGGTTATCTAAGTGCCACTAGGTGAGTAATGACTTTGCATGTACATTAGGGACCAAGTGAGCTAACAATCTCTTGCAAAAATTATTTAAAAATGCTAACACAAGTGGAGAGACACTTTTGTGTTGGCACATGAGGGCAGGAGTTGATGAGGTTTGGTGTAAAACTCTCCCGCCGAGCTTGCGAGGCGGACTCGGAGGTTTTCGGAATGTATATGATCACTCAGAGATGACCGGACGCTGTCCTGGTAGGGACCGGACGCGTCCGGTCAGTTGTTGGCGTCCGGCACATTTTTCAGGACGATCAGACTCCGGCGACCGGACCGTCCGGTGCCGAAGTTTGGTAGCGGCCGTGGTGCACAGTGTGAGCACCGGACGCTGGGGGCGTCCGGTCAGGGGCAGGGGACGCGTCCGGTCGTCAAAAACCCTCTCTGGATGCTCTCTGGTGGGTGATCGGCCTCTATTGTTGGAGCGTCCGGTCAAGCGTCGGACGCGTCCCGGCCGAGTGATCGACAAATGAAGCGAAAGCATGGTAGCCGTTGCTATGCGCCAACGGCTACATTCAAACGTCGCCGCACGAGGGTGGTCTATATTGGATCGGACGCTGGACCGGACGCGTCCGGTCAGTACGCAGACAGACTGATTTGAGTGTAACGGTTGGGTGCTTTGGTGGGCGCCTATACAAGTGAACTGGCAGGCTTTAGGGAGTCTCTCTTGGCACTTTGATATACTTGACATCCCCTAGAGCTAAGCAAACCTTTTCCCTCACTTTGCATGCCTCTTGATTGATCTAGAGAGTGATTGGGAGAGCTTCTAGTGCATTTGCCTTGTGATTGAGCATCTAGTGGCACTAGTGAGCATTCTTGCTGCGATTGAGCTTATTACTCTTGGTGATTGCCGTCACCTAGATGGTTGGAGCAGCGAACCGGAGTTGAGCAAGGTTGAAGATTGTTCTTGCCCACTCCGGAGGTGATTGTGAGGGGTGTTGATCCCCACCCCGCGGGAGATCACGAAAGGAATCCTTAGTGGAATCTCGTGTCATTGAGTTACCCTCACTTTGTGTGAGTTTTTGTGGGGCCCGGTGAGGGCTTGGCTTGTGACGCCGATTAGCCACCGAACTACCGAGTGTGTGGTCGACACAATGGGGAGTAGCGTGCCGGCAAGCACGTGAACCTCGGGATAAAAATCTTGTGTTCCTCGGTGTTCTTGTGTGGTTTAGTCCTTCGAGATCAACTTGGATTTCTCTATTGGATCATCTCTTCGGGTTTCATTGTATTGATAAGACGGTGATTGGTCATCATCCCGAAGGCACGGTTTGCACTCTCTCGGTTCCCTTCCTTGCAATAACACTTGTGCAAAGTAGCATACTAGGTTGTGTAGTGTAGTTTGCTTGCTAAGGACATTAATCTTAGCGTGCCTAGTGTATTAGGATTGTTAGAATTGGATAGGTTGGCTTGCAACCCCTCACTAGGCTAGCGCAACACTTGCTTTGCTATTTATTGTACTAACCAGTTTGTTTAGTGCTTTGCGAGGAATTTTTATAGACTATTCACTCCCCTCTAGCCATTTAGGACCTTTCACATACCCCATGACCAGCGCCAGTGGCGGAGCCAGAAATTCTAAAATGCTTATCATGGGGCTGATCGTGGCCCCTATTGGCCACCACTGGTTCCACCACTAACCAACACCCTACCCCTCCACGGTCGTCCGGTCCCTCCTATACGCTAGATATTTGGTGTTTTCCTTTTGATGTAGCCAATGTTTATACTCAAAACTATTGTATTAATTTATAATCAGTTGAAAAACAGATGCACATGATAGCTAAAATATTCTAGGACTATCACAGTTCACATATTGGAAAGGGATTGGAATTTGCGTTTGCGAAATTCCAGTCCTTTCAGCCAGCTCTATATAAACACTAGCACTTGCCTTGCTGATCACCAACACGAATGTGCCGGCACGGATGAGGGATTCTAAACTAGTGGGAGGGAGTATTCAACTACATACCGAGGATTCTAAACGAATGTGATATGGAACAAGCATAACATGTAAGAATGTACTTATTTTCTGAATCATTCCATGTGAATGCATGCATCATGTAGTAATACCATTTTCTTTATTCCAGCGGAAAAGAGAAGGAAGACAATAATTGGTGAGAACATTTTGTCTACGGGACTCATTGGTCAAGTCCAACGTGCATCATTGGTTTCCCCAAGCTAACAATTTGTCTACACATGGCCATGCAAAACTTGGACGTTGTCATACCGCAGCATTGTCCGCGGCTAGCTTGTATTAGACACACTAGCAAAATTGATTTTGTCAAATCTAATCTTCCTCTCCATGTTCTTAATAACTACTGAAAAAAGCCAGGTTAATTCGACTTTCCTATATGTTACTTGCTTACTGAAGCAATATAGCAACACAACATACTTATAATCTTCCTCCTTTCTGGTAGACAAAGAAGGAATAATCAGATGACACATGCCTTCAAGACTTCTACCCAACACTTAAGATACCTATTAGGATTTGATACTTAAGAGTTAAGAGTAACTTGCGCATAGCTATCTAGCTAGTTCAAGTCTTGTATTTGAAGCAACACCATGATATATAAGGGGGGAAATCAGTATGCCTGAATCCATTTTCAGAATCAGTCAAAAAATATTTTTACAAGCAGCTGGCTCATCCGCTTCTATCTCCCTGTCTCTAGAAATCAATCATTGATTTTTAGAGATGGATCGAAATCCAGCTGTCCTTCGATTTCTAGATCTAGTATATAAAGGTGGTCCACCTCTAAATAATGTTTTTTTTATAAATTCTTGAATCAACCAAAAAATCTTAGAAATTTCTTTCAAGTCAGGCCATGCAATTTTTATACACATGTTATCTGTGACCAAGTGACTGATATTGTCCTTAGCAAGTATTGCAATGAATATTTGAGCCCTAAACGATTTCAAATGATAAAATTTTGAACTAAAAAATTATAGATCTTGTTGAATACTACAAATTTGTTTAGGTCTTTTGAAAAATTCTAAAATTTGAAATTTGTAATCTAAGAACTTACAACATAAATTTCAGACCCTAAATAATTTGAAATGAAAAAGTCATTGTCAACTACAAAGTTCAGCTTTTATATAGTAAACTTCGTATCCATATGACTTGTATAAATTTTTTTGTGTGACGCCTATTTTAGTGACAGACCATATTGCTAGGAACCCTTGAAAATAAACTTCTTTAAGTGGGTGAAGTTTCCAACAACCTATAAAAATTCCTCCACTTCAATTGTCTCTAGAAATCCTATTTTTTTTAGGGAATTGTGCATTTTAACCATCTTATCACAATCAAAATTTTCTAATTCTCCTAGTGAGGTGGGCTGGTTTCTCCTAGTCTTTTGGTATTTAAAATTTAGTATAAACTTTCTCTACTAAATGCCTCGTAGTGAGGATTCTCTTGTGCTATGACTATAGTAATATTTTACTACTTAAAAATACTAGGAGAATCCTACCAATTTGGTAATGTATAGGAGATATCTCTAGAGGTGCTTGGGAAACTAACTGTCTATAAAATTTTTTTCTAGAGGTTCGTTGTCAAAAATAACAACAAATTTAGCACCAGCTAATTAAGTCCTTGGTTCCAATGTCTGGGAACTTCAGCACAGTTGTGTTCCTGGAGATAGCCAGATAGGTAACTACTGTGGCGCGCGTGTTTGTTTTCTCATCATGAATACCTAGCCTACCCTCGACTAGCGTGACAAACTTGTTTAGCCGAAAGAACCAATTCAGCTCTCTCGTGCTAGCAAGATAAAACTCACATGCACTAGACGTCTAGACTGAGGTGGTTAGGCAACGCATCCAAATAATAAACAAGGCCTGCTCCTGGCTCAAACGAGGCAGCACATTATCTGGCGAGGAAACAATCAATTAAGCAGCCCCATGTTTTCACATTGAGAGTAAGGGTAGCATGTGTGCATTAAGGTAAATAGTTCATTGGCTTCGGTAGTCAAACGAGTCACATCACTGGATGTGATAGATAGCTATGGTGGTGAAAGCTGCTTTGTGCAGGTATAGTCATCACAATGATGCCATTGCTTAAGCAGTTAAGTTATGCATATTATACTAGCATATTTCGTCAACCATGCCGTTTCGGAGGTTCAAGGTGAAAATGCTGACATAATTACAAGAAAAACCTCTTGCTTACTCTTCTTACCTTTCTTACTTTATCTTCTATCTAGTTTTGTATTCATCTCTGCTCAAGTGCCACAAATTAATTAGACAAAGCAAGAATCTAGATATTTATAGTTTATGTTTGGTGGCTTGGGAATCTTTTGTGTCTTTATCATATCCCCACTATATCCATATATATACATGCACGGTTGATTTCTGGATGATATATTCATATTTTCAGCTGGATTGTCTTTATGTACACATACACCACACACCAGTACTGTTGGAAAACTTCAGTAATAATAAAACAAAATAAAGAAACAGTGGTACAAACACTGCTACACGATGGGCTTTTAGCCCGGGCATCAAGCCCTTTTAGTCCCGGTTTCCATCCACTTTAGTCGCTTGCACGCACTGACTATCTGAACCCCATCGCGCATGTAACATGCAAGAGATACATTTTCCTTTTAGATTCGCTCTGGAAGCACCTTTAGTCCCGGTTTGAGACACAAACCGGGACTAAAGGTCCCTTTAGTCCAGGTTCGTGTCTCAAACCGGGACTAAAGGGTCTACCTTTAGTCCCGGTTGGTATTACCAATCGGGACTAGTTAAGGACCTTTAGTCCGTGTTAGTAACACGAACCGGGACTAATGGAGTCTGGGTTGCTAATACCAACCGGGACTAAATCATTTTTAGTCCCGAACGCAAAATTTACCAGAACTAAAGCTCATTTGCCGCATCGACGAAAGATCCTTTCTGTAGCAGTGAAACAAGCCCAAAAACGTACAGGTAACTAATCCAAAGTGCTATATATCCACGTTGTATTTATTTCACAACGCTATCTAGTAGTTCAGATCTGCTCCAGCTCCCTTTAATCTTATCCTAAGTTGAATTTTGTTAACTTTGACAGTTAAATTTATAGAAAAATATGTAAATTAAATTTTCCATAAAATATGTATATATAGACGATAGTGCATTTTTTTTATAAATTTGTAGATATTGATGTATTTTTTTTTGTAAACTTGGTTAAAGTAAGTCTACTTAAGTAAAAGAAAGCTAGAGTGAACTGTATATAGTTTTTCACATTATAAAAACCGAGGAAATAGCAAACAAGACATATGTATCTCGCTTTCTCCACTGCAGCAATTTACCGGAGCGGAGTGGTGAGTGCTGAGCTGACCCCTGGTAAATACAACTGCTTTTGGGGCAGTTGGTTTCTTGACTTGCAAGTCTGGTGCAGCATCAATCGATTGATCACACAACAACTTAATCCACTAGCTAGTTAGTGGCGAGGCCGGCCTTATCGTCAGTCAATTAGCACCACAAAATCCACAATTGATGGCATGCATTATTATTGGCGGCGCTGCTGCCAGATGAAGCTCGAATCAACGCGATATAATAATAAAATTATATTATTGAAGGCCCCTGCAGGCGAGCCGGTCGCTTTCGCACACTACTACGTACGCGCGAGTCAAAGATCTTGCCGGCAGGAGATCGATATATACGATTTGGTTTTGTTCCTCCGAAAGATCCGCGTTCTTCTCACGCTCATTTGATTGGGATTGGGACAACCTGTGCAGCTGCAGTGTGGGTGACTTGCTTGGCCGGGCGGGTACGTAGCTTCACAGAGCTTCTCGCTTAGCCATTTGGCTTGACACTGATGTACAATATATTAATTGTTACACCAAGCATTGTGTAACTATCCTGAGCATGGACAGTATTGTTGTTTAATTAGTAGTCATGGTAGATATGGGAAACATTCTTAAAATGTAGTCATGGAAGATTGGACATGGTCACATGGACATGATCCTAATATAACGCTGTTCTTCCTTAGTGTCGTCTCTGAATAAACTAATTATTTGAGCTGTCCTGAGTCAAAATTCTACTCCCTCCATTGTACATTATAAGTCATTTGGCATTTTTAGGTACATCGTCTTTTACGGTGCACTTAGATATACACTATTTTAAGTATATACTATATAGTAAAAGTAATGTATCTAAAAAAGCAAGCCATAATGTCTTATGAGTTAAAATAGAGATAGTACATTTGACTGAATTTATAGCAAAGAGAGCACAAATATTTATGATATCAAATGATTACATTATACATATATTTACAGTATATCTGATTATACTAATTTATTATTACAATTCTTGATGTTCTTTTCAATGAATTCGGTCAAACTACGAAAAAAATTGACTTAAGACAATGCTAGAAATTGAATTATTCAAGGACGGAGGATTGTTTATTTTCTTTTGGCTGGATGCTGAAAGTTAGAATTTGATAACAAATTTCTTGTACACAAATAATTTCTAGGTATAAAAGCAATACAATATACCATTCTTTTCATTTTTAGTATAACTGTGTTGCTTAAAATATATTACATCCGTAAAAAAACATGATGTTAAGATAAATATTTATCAAACCATAAAAACTGCAATAATGCTTTCACAGTTTTTCAATAAAATAGTAATATATTCTTAAAAAAAATTATTTTCTCTTTTTCTTGAATTACAAACACGCTCACAATGTAAGTATACTCACCTTTATGAGCGCACACATATGCAAACCTTATCCTATGAGCACCTCGGCAGACCTCAAGATTGACGAAGTAGAAAATTAATGGTTCAATGTATGCATCAAAGATCATGTAAACTGAAGTGTGATTATTGCTTTTGACCTTTCTTTTTAAGTGTCACTTGCGCTTTCAGAGAAAACAATCTTGCCGATAATTTTAATAAATAATAAATATTATTGATTAGTATCATAATTAATATCATCAAAAAGATCTTTGAATCTAATTTCTAACAAATTTATTTAAAGATGTAAATATTACACATATTTTTTATAAATTAAGTTAAATTTGTGACACAAATACCCAAAAAGCGACACTTAAAAAAGAGACAGAGGAAGTACTTTGAAAACTCAGTTACACAAATGACATAGTGTATATATTGAAATGCATGTACTAGGAATGTAATTAATCAATTATACTGTAGTTGATATTTTTGCCTTGAAACACAATTTTTTAATGTTACAATTTGTAGCTAAATCCAAAACAATAATTTTTTAGTACATTTTTCCACGATTCCCAGTGAATGTTGCTGCTGCCTCCTCTTCCGGAAACGGCATAGTACAAATTAGCCCAAAATAATTCAAACGGGCTCTTCACAGCCACAAACGGCCCATATATATATATTTTTTTCCAATCAAGATACAGTAGTGGGGAAAAAAGAAAGTTTCTCAAAAAAAAAAAAAAAAAAAAAAAAAAAAAAAGACAACGGGCACACAACCAGAACCACAGGCGGACAGGCCACACAGACTGACAGACTGCAGGAAGGGTGGCGCGGCAGCCGGCAGGAAAGAAGCGGACATGGCGGCGGCCGGCGGCGAGAGCATGATGACGAGGGAGCAGCTGCTCCACCTCTTCTCCCGCTTCTCCTTCCTCACCTCCCTGCCCGGTCGGTCCCCGTCTTCGCCGCATTTCCGGTTCGCTCCCCATCCGGTTTTCCCTAATCTTTGTTCCCTGGTCCGCGTTCCAGAGGTCAAGCAGCGGATTGCCGACGCCGTCAGGGACAAGCAGGTGCGACGCCCGCGCAATCCGGGCGCCATTTCCGGTTCTTTACTTGTGATGAGGGATGGGGCTCGCCGGGTGGCGATTCTTGAAATGTTTGGTTTGCTGCCTGGCCACATCTTTGGCTGATTCGCTTGACGTTTCAATTACACACTCGATTGCCTTGGGTTACTTCAAAATTTAAGTTTGTACCTTGCGATGTGGGAAATTCTGAAACGATTATGCAGATTGTTTAGCGCGAATTTGCATGTGAAGGTCTGGACATGTATGTGAAAGTTACAGTGTGTTTGTGCTTTGTTCTCCTGTAGGAGGCTGTGGCTGTGACCACTGAAATACAAGAGGAGATTCTTCGCGAGATGGGAGTAGGTACGCAAATTGCATTCCATCTGAACACCATGTTGTCTCTCCGAGATTTTCTGTAGGCTGTAGCATTTAAGCTTGTACTAGTTTACAATGATTCGATGAAGATGAGGAATAAGAATCAAATTGAGAACGATGATGCATTTGCTATACATATAAAGAAAGAACTGCAATGTAGCATCCTGGATCATTGGCTATGTTATCATATATATCTGCAGCTACTGATATCATGATGTGACACCATGTACATTTGCTGATGTATGTGTGTTTGGTAGATTCACTGATATGGAATTAGCTGGGGTATTCTTTTGACAATGTTTATTATGGCGTTGCGTGTCAATTGTCATACATGTGTTTTAGTAAATAGCACTCATGCCCACCAGTTTGGTTCTTAGTCATGATATATTCAATGTTGACCATTGATTTATTGATTCATGGACCAGTTTATTTATTTATTATCAGGAACTTTAGTCCTTGGGTCGATTATATCTGTAGTCTACTAGCATGTTTATTACAACAAGTGAATAATAAATAATTGATCTATACTACACAAGGAAAGAAGAGAAAAATCAGCTATATATATTACAAGAGACAGAACACGTGTTGTTTCATGATAATGGGTTATATGTTTTTTAAAAAAATGAATCACTTTTATTTCTCTTAAATAGAGCTTACCAGTTTTGTCATGATTGAAATTGGCATGTCCATGGCAGTAGTAATTTAGAAGAACCATAAATAGCAGTAGCAATATAGAACCATAAGACTTAGGCTATGTTTTTAAAAGCACGAATCTAAATGAGAACCATAAATAGCAGTAGCTAGAACCATAAGACTTAGGCTATGTTTTTAAAACGCACGAATCTAAATAATCTATTATTCTATTTGAAGTTGCCACATGGTGAAGAAAAACTGTATATGTTCATAAGTTGCTATTTTGATTGTCTTCAGAAATTGGTTTTTGCTCTAGGATTTTTTTTCTCGAAAACGCAGGAGAGCTATGCTTCATTATATTAAGAAGAAAATGGGACAAGAGCCCAGTTACGACATACACCACAGTTAAGTTACAAACGTGCCGATTAAAGATAAGATAAAGAACGACCCATGTAAAAAACCCCACTCAAGACCCAGCCATGGGGGCAGTCAGGAAGGAGATTCCTTTATCCCCTGCCATAGGTCAAAGTTGACGCTCTTCTCCTGCCATGATCAGGGCTTGAGAAACATTAAGAGTCATACTGCCAAAAACACAACGGTTACTGTGGTTCCATATGATCCAAGCACCCAATATTAATAGAGAGTTGAGCCCACGCTGGACGATACCCCTAGTTGCTTCATTGACTCTCTCCCACCAAGCGTCAAATAATTGATCGAAGGTTGAGGAGCAAGAGAGTGCAGCCCAACCTGCCTAAGAAATATATACCAAAATTGTCTAGTGAAGACACAGGAAGTAAGGAGATGATTAATATTTTCTTCTTGGCCACATAAAGGGCATTGCTCAGGTCTAGGTGGTCCCTGCTTCGCAACACGATCTGCTGTCCAGCAGCGATCATGAGCAAACAACCACAAAAAGAAACGACATTTAGCAGGTGCACAAGTTTTCCAAATTCTCTCCCAAGGCCTGAACTGAATAGCACCTTTGAAAAGTCTCTCATATGCAGCTTTGGCCGACTATTGCCCACTCGAAGAGAATTGCCAGATGTGTTTATCTTCGACGTCAACTTGCAGTGGAAATCTGATAAGAGATCCCAAAGATGTAAATATTCAATTAAAACTCCCACTGAAAGTGGTTTGCTTCAGGATTGAACTCTATTAGATATTACCATTTTCTTAATGTTTTGACAAAGGATTTTTTTTTTTTAAATTTTTTGCTATGGTTAACTCAATATTTAAAATATCTATGGCACATGAAGGTATAAATCCACTAGTCTTGTCCATTCATGCTGTCATGCTCAGATAAGTTAAATGTTGCAGAACATAAAATCCTTTTACTCTGCCTGCTTCGACATGCCAGGCAGACCTACTACTTTACTATGCTGGTATAGCTTTTGCATCAATTAGTTTTACTGAGTGTGATTGCTCGTTGGTTTAGGTCAAGATCCAAGGATATAATGCTTGCTGCATTTAAATAATCTAGATTTCGAGTATTGTACTTCTCAAAAGAATATTGTTTATTTCCTTCATATTTCAGATTTGTTTTTAAAAACGATTGTACTCCTCTTTGCCTTGGTGTGGAAATCAACAATTTCTGACATGATGCCTCTTGTCATGTTATTTCTGCATGTCAGATCCAAGTTTTGGTATTGGTTGCCTAGGAAAGGTCAACGTTGTTTACGAAAATGACAAGGACTTGATGATTAAATTCTATCAGTTTGTTGCCAAGTAAGTGCCTTACATGTTGGTCCCAATAAGTCTAAAATATTATACCGCAAGAAAACAAGGGGGCAGTGATGACTGTTACAGCTAATAAAGCTTAGCATTTCCCTTAGTCAGGTAACATAATGCTGATGAGCAGCATTTTATAACTATTCGTATATTTTGGGTTGACCTGCCTAGTCTTGTAGTTACAATATGCATGGTACTTTATTCGGTTTCAGTCATTAGTTCCATGTTTCCATATGCATTTAATAGTAGGGAGAGAGCACTAATATCAGTATACTTATATGTATATGATTAGATATAAATATGAACATGATCACACTAATGATTTTGCATTATATATTAGTTCTTGATTCGTTTTAATAGGAAATGAGCAATCAGTTAGATGAGTAACCTTCTCACAGAACAAGATGCATAAGAAAAACCATGTGAAAACTGGTGTTATAACAAGGAAATGTTGTGGCAACACTTGTACAGCAGAGATTCCTAGAGTAAACTGTGGTCAAAGACTCGGGTTTTTTTTTTTTTTTTTTTTTATTTGACAGAGAAGAAATGGCTATTGATGAAGCTGAGCTTGACCCTAGAGAATTGGCTGAAAAACTACATGCTCAACAAATAATACAAGAACAGGTGAATAGACACCTTCCACATTATTCCTGTTGAAAAATTCATGTTATTTATTGTTTTATTGATCAAGCTGCTAGTTACATTGTTTGAGTTATTGTTCCAGCAACTGAACATGCTAGTTGAAATGAGGAAATATAGCCCAGAGCGCCAATCTGTCATACTTGGGACTGTATGTGCATCTTCTTCTTCCGCTTCCTCTTCCTCATCCCCATTCCCCTTCCCTCCAGATTCCAGATTAAAAGCAGGCATACATATTTACTTGCCCGTATCCCTTTTGCAGTTGCACAAAGAATTGGAAGAAGCTAATTTTGACATCAATGCATCAATCTTGAGTCCAGAGCAAATCCAAGAGATTGTTCAAAAGTGATATGTTTCCAACAGATGAGATCAGTACCTGCCTTGTCTATTCAATGTTCATGTGGTGCTTGTGTCTACCTTTGTATAAATTGCTAAAAGGAGCGAGCAGTCCTGTCTATTTGATTTCTGGTGAGCACGCATTGTATGTTTTTAAGTGTAGCTGTTACAAGTAACCATGTAAGATAGTCCACAGGGATGTAAACCATTTTGAATTTTGCTAATATGCTTCTCGTGGATGCTCCTTTCTTAGCCTTTCAGGAGTTACAAATACTGAAGCTCACGAGAACTATTGATTCTCGCTATTTGAATTCTTTATGAAGTCTTGTCTAAGGCTGAAGAAAAAAAATGAGTGCATAACCTTGCTTTGTTTATATTGTATGTACTGACCCATTAGCAATCTTTAAGGTTTAAACTGGAAAAAGACATGTAATAAAGAACGTCAAGCAAATGAATTCTGAGAAAGCCTAAGATACCTCAAAATAAGAGAAACGTCAAGCAATAAGTTCAAACAGATTTACAAATATCTTCACAGTAGCAGCAAAATTGAGGAGCATATTCACATCAGAAAACAAAACAACATGAGATCAGCTAGCAATGGCTTGTCCCTAGATCAGTAATCCTCATCCAATGGAAGTTGCACATATGGTTAGTTTGACGACTATTGTAGCACCTTCCAAGATCCTCTGTTGCTATTCTAGATGCCCCTAATCGAGCCATACTACGATAATGGACCTGAGTGTGCAGCAAGAAAGCAGCAGTTTGCACCAATCACTCATGTGTAATTCTGCAACCAATCTGATCTTCAGTAGACCTGTCTGATGTTGATATTTATCCTAGAATTCCTGATATAGTCCAAAATAAAGACGTCATCTCCACTAGATAGTTGTGAAATCAGTGCAGAGATTTCTTGGTCACTCTCTGTGAAGATCCGTGGTACACCTGTGAAATGTCCCAAATGTCAAAATAGAAATGAAATTTTATGTCCTATGGTGTTCTAATCTTATTTACAATTAACTTTCATTTCATAACGTAAAATACCATGGAAGCGTTCTCGTGCTTCCCCAGCCATCAAAACTATATCACCGCTGTGCAGGAACATTGCTGTTGGAACTTCATCTCTTGTCTTTCCTCCCAGAAGAAAGATGCATTTGCAGCCCAAACTAAAAGAATAAATGGCAGCTGGTAAGACGCTATGTTTAGAAGTAGTAAAGATCACAAAAAAGGTAAGAAGCTGGACCATCACACCTTATGCTTACAATAGGTTTTGTCCAATCTGCTTCCATGTCATCAACATGGCCACCAAGCATGTCACCTACAGCAATCAAAGCTTAGTATTTCAGTACAGAAATGAAAAGGAGCATGAATAGATAACTCCAAAGAAAAATGTATCAATCTAAGGCATACGCTATCTTAAGAGACAAGCTATACATACTTGGACCATAGTAGTTCACTATAGCAGCTTCTGCCTTGAATTCTTCTCCAGAAGGCATAGCAGGAATAGCCATCTTTTTGGCAAGACTAGCTAGAGCATCTGGAATCTTGCTGTGCGGAAGTGATACATCATAGTTTCTCTGCCAAAGCATAAGGATTTTACAAAAGAAAAAGGAAAATGAAGACATAATATGCTACTTCTAACAACAGTTTGAAAAATTGTGCAGTCAAGCAAGAATCAAATATAATATTTAAACTAGTGTCACAACAATACAGGTTATATCTACCAGCTGATTTTTTTTTTTTCCCAATACAGGTTATATGGCCAATGAGAGATATTGTTTGTGATAGATAGTCATGTCCAAATATAGTTTCAAGTTTCAACTGAACAATTATGAACTGGGAGAATAGCTCCTTAAGTTAACTGCGACGTGAATTTCCTTACAATTGTAATGTTATGTTACGTGCTCTATGTTACTAACCTTGGGGATTTGAGCAAATGATCTCCATTAGTGGAGATGACAACTATATAGATAGCCTCATGGGACCATAGCATGGGCCTTGACATACAGTTAACAACCCCTTCTAACTCAAGGTGGAAGCATAGGATCTAAAGTGGATGCTACTCTCGAGTTTGTGCTTTAGCGAAGAAAAAAAAAAAAAAAATCTGCCACTTGGAACTCTGACTCTGAGGACACATACTGAAGAGAAATTCTCATAACAGTGAGTAGGTGAAGAAGGCATCAACACCAATATGCCTTAAAAGTTCATGTTTCATAGGATCATTAGCAATCTCAGGTGTGGGGCACCACAGGAAATACTAAAATCAGCTAGCAAGCATCGAAGCCATACAACCTCTGCAATGGTAAGTAATAAGTGCTCGAAGTTTTGCCTCTACTAGAGCGAGATACAGTGGCTTTTCTTGGACTTCCATTAAGAGGAGAAGAACCAAGACGAATGCAATAGCCTATGAGAGCAGTGATCCATGGGGTCACTCACCCAAGTGGAGTCCGAGTAAGCATGAAGCTGAAGCGGATTACCACGAGCATAAAACCAACACTGAGATGATGTCCCCCTTAATCTCCGCACATGAAGCAAATGACCAAAATGAACAGAAGTATGGGCAATCACAAACTGATTTAAACTCTGAAGAGCATGAGCCATAACATAACGATAGCAAGAATGATGCTCAAGAGGCATGCCATTAGTAGCATGAATCTGCAAGTGCAGATCTATCGGTGTTGCAGCCGTGCAATTATCCGTGAAAGCAAAGGAATTGCACAGTAAAATGATAGATAGACTACAGACCCATGGAGTACATGTACATGTATAGGCAAGGATCATCTATGGTTGGTTTATAGAAGTATCACCAACATTGGATATCCTTATCTATCAAGATTATTAGAAACAAATCTGTAAAAAACCATATGGACTTAAGGCCCAGGCTCGACCAATTGACACAACCAATAAGGCCTGGCCGGCTATCTGTCTAACAATCAGTAATGGCTGAATAAGCAATAAGTTCCTATATGCATTTGGATTGAAAGGACCCAAGTAATTGCACACCAAGTTGTTTCTTCACATGAGAAATATGTTCCACATCATAATCAACAGCAAAGTACATCCACATTGAGAGAGGTGAATACTTAGAGCAGGACCATGAGTGCTAGGTGTAAAACCAGTAGCCCAAATCACAGAAACAAAGAGATCCATCCAACGATGACCATCTAGTAGTGGTAGCCAGATAAGATCTGCAACAGGCAGCTACAAAGAAATGCCAGCCAATGGGCGCAAGCTAGAAGCAATGCATGATGCGTGTGAAAAAATGGTCGCTGAATTGATTTGGATCGTGGATGGAGGATAGGCAAAGAAATGCCAGCCAATGGGCGCAAGCTAGAAGAAATGCATGATGCGTGTGAAAAAATGGTCGCTGAATTGATTTGGATCGTGGATGGAGGATTGAACTAATCCTAACCTAACCCTAATCCTTGCTGTTATACCACTACTAACCTTGGGATTTGAGAGAATGATATCCACTAGTGCTAGTGGAGATGACAAACTATATACAGAGAGCCTCATCGGCTGTATGGTCCTATAGGATGGGTCTTGGTATACACTTAACACTCTAATGGAATTCTAGATTCATAACAATAATATGATTGAACTGAATCGAAAACTTTTGCAATAATTGCAGAACCTTTTGAAGATACATCAATACCACTACGAAACAAGAATCCAAGCAATAATGTAAACAGTCTTATTGTTAGCAGTTAGCATTCCATGTAAGCAGGTGGATACATACCTTTGACCAATCAAATTGCAGACCAAGGGTGCTCCACCGGAGCTTCCTCACGAGAGCAGTTGCTGCGGTTGACCTACGCTCTTCCCCTTCCTGGCTCTCTGAGTCGTCCACAAATTTGAAATATTTGGATTCTGTTTTCCTTCCATAGTTATTCTGTTCATTTCTTTCTTTGATATCAGGATTTTCCACTTCAACCAATATCTTTTGATTTTTAGCAGCAATGAGTAAGTCAGAAATTGAACCATATATTGCAGTCAAATTAGTCCTATTAGGTGGCTGTGGAAATGTTTTCAAGCTTTCCCTGATCCAATAGCATTGTTCCTCAGTTGATAAAGCACCAGGAATGAAATAGAACCCTACAGAGTTACAAAGATGAACACTTTCAGAAACATATTTGGTGTAATGACATTATGATTTGTGGGCCACTTGGGAAATAAAAAATGACTTGCATGTTTTGATGTTTATACAAGAAATCTGTGCAGGAACGTTGTCTTGATGTAAAACAGTGCTAAAAAGATATGATTTGCTATGTGCATAAGAGCAGGTATAACAAGGGGATGTAGGTGAACTGGATGGTGAGGTGGAGGAAAGAGGGAGGAGAGAGAAGAGAAACAACTTTATATACAAGAACCAAGAAATTTTGTAAGAGAAAGTAGGCCATAAATGAGCTAACTACTATATGAGTGGGCCAGTAGATTGACTGTAAGTTTACATATAGCCAGCAGCACGCTGTATTAGCTTTGCTCTAAGCTTTACTCCTGATATGTCGTCACAGGACTAAAACAGCATTTACTTCGCACAGAGAGGACCAAGGTTTGCAAAACCTTCCCCCTGTTCGAAGTGCAGCTCAGATTCGCAAGTGGAAAAAAAAAATCAAATTGGACGATCTAATTTTAGCCCCGAATAAAGAATAGAAGGGAGATCACAGTTACCTGGCCGGTCCAAGAAGCAGAACACGGGGCGGTCGAACCCGGCACAGTCACACCGACCAATCCCCGCAGGAAGCTCCCCATCGGCAGCAAGCAGCGCATGGAAGTCAACTACAGCTGACAGGTCACCGCCACCTCCCTCTCCGCCAGACAGCTTGCTCCTGCAGTGTTGGATGACGTCAAGGTTGGGGGTTCAGGAGAAGAGATGAAGATGGCAACCCCAAGAAGGGGAAGAAAGTGGGATCTAGATCCTGACCTGGACCTGGACCTGCCCTTAAGGTTGAGTGGCTTGTAAAGCTTGTACTGCTTCTCGGCACACCGGAATGCCGTGCGCTCCCCAGCTGTGGGGTCGGAAGCACCATACATCGCCGGCAGTGCTGTGGGGTCAGAAGCGCCTTAAATGTGCAATAGTATAATAATAAGTAAAATTCTGGACATAGTGGCATAGTGCCATTGTCTCTAATAATTAAGAAATTTTACAAAACAGCAAAGCTACTACAGTATAACTCTATGATCCCCGGTTTGGAATAGATTAACGATATCATCATCTTTCACTTACTGAAGAATTTTCTCTCAATAAATGTGATCAAGCAATTATTCAAATATTCATCACATCACACATTTTATTCCTTTGCTTGCATAATTCATTGTGGAAAACACACGTTCAGCACAAGCAGTGGCTACGGGAAGAATTAGCACCAACTTAAGAAGCGTAAACAATATGATATTGTTTATGTTTTTTTTTTTTTGTCAACAAGCTTAACTGAAAGTTTATGTTTTTTTTCTGTCAACAAGCTTAACTGATAGCTCACATAGGTTCTTCGAACCTTTCATCTCTATACACACGAGAAATCTTCAATTCTTACTCTAAAAAGAATGGATCTGACTGTCACGACTGTGCTCACCTTCCTTCAACTGGAGCTCGAGCTGGGACTGGGACTGGGACTGGGATTGGGAGGGCCGTAGGGGGCTGATGGAACGTCTGGAGTCTGCACCGGCGGGTGGCCGTCGAGTGGTCGCGGCCGCGGCTGCGCCGCCGGGCGCGGCGCTGGCTGCCGGGGGCTGGAGCGCTGCCGCGCAGGGCCGAGAGGGCGAGCAGGATGAGTACCGAGCACCGGGGAAGATTGTCCCCGCCGCCGCTTCTGACCGCTGTTCCCCGCGTCGCTCCCAGGGGCGCGAGCCGCGGGCGAGTCCTCCTTGCCTTGCTGCTGGATGCCGCCGTCCGAGAGTTGCGGCTGCCCACAACGAATTCCGGCCCATGGGCCTTAACCACGAGTGCCATGCCGAGCAGTGGCCCCACGGTGTGGTGATTAAAAAAATTGTTCTTATTAAGGTCTTGCTAGGCTCCATGCAAATACACTGTAATCCATACGGTTTGAGAGGTATTCGAATATATTTTAGTTCAAATTCCACCTCAATCCCTCCCAAACTGTATGGATTGAAGTGTATTTAGGTGCAGCCAAACAAGCCCTAAGGGGGTTAAAGTTTAGCCGTGTGACATCAGACGTTTAGATGCTAACTACAAGGACTAAACATAAGCTAATTATAAAACTAATTGCACAGGAGTAGACTAATTAACAAGACGAATCTATTAAGTCTAATTAATCTATTATTAACAAATGTTTACTATAGCACCACATTGTCAAATCATAAACTAATTAGACCGAATAGATTCATCTCAAAAATTAACCTCATCTATGTAACTACTTTTATAATTAGCCTATGTTTAATACTTCTACTTGGTATCAAAGATTCCATATGACAGGGCAAAACTTTTATCCATGGGAAATAAACTGACGATAAATCACTAGCAAA